>JABFPQ010000156.1:0-14694 GCA_022817265.1 Masnerella sp. ZL-2020
CCCGGGAAAAAAAAATTAATTTGTACAATAGAAAAAAAATCTCCAATATAAAGCTAGTTTTTAAACCAACCAAGGAGAATGTACCCTTAAAGATGATCGAGGGATTTTAACTTTCAAATTTAAGGGGGAATACCACCTTGGACGCCCGAAAATATGGGCTATCTTTTTTAGATTTTTTAATTTTTTTTACCACTTTTTCGGGAGACCGAAACACGAAAAAAATACGATCATTTTTTCAATCAATTTGTCGTTTTATAGAATTTTTTTCGTCCAATTCGGCTGGAAATCAGACGAGAAAAAAAATAAAATGTGAAAAATGGGCATTCTTCATTCTAGTATGGAAAAATACACGCTGTTTGTCAAATAATCTTTATCAATCTTATTTTTTATGCTGAAGAAATAATTTTATAAGTTTCATTTCAAATTCGGACGACAGGGGCATTTTACCCCTTTTAACCGAGGATACCCTTTGTCCATGCGAAGCACAGTCGTTTTTCAAAATCATCGACCTACGTTTTCTAATTATTAAATTAACATTAACAAAACTTCAACGTTTTTTAATCGATTTAATTGCCCTATAGAGGCAAAATACATACCTGGGCATTCAAGTCTTTGAAACCTGACTCCTTGACATTTATCTTTTCTACCAGTGCTTGGGTGATATTTTCGTAGCGAGATACTTCATTTCTGAATTCTGTTAACCAATATTCGCTTTGTCGCTTGTTGTACTGTAAAAAGACAACTACGATAATATTTTAAATACAATTTCCAAATTTGGAAGTATTTTCAATTTTTTTAACGTCTTCATTAGAGTGCCCAGAAAAAAATTTGTTTTCGTATTTTCGTATCTTCTTCTAGAATAGGTTAACTCATTGGGCAACCTTTCATATCCCCTCCATAATTCATATACATAATACAATTAAAACAAAGTCACACGGAGAGGGAAATGCACAACGAATTACAGCGCCACCCAAACTTGCATCGCGATCTGATGTGCGTGCACGATAAATTCATGTGTAATTTCTAAAATGCAAAATTCGAAAAATGACACATTAGTTAACCTCTAATTCTAAATATTAGTATAGAGGTATAGAGTATCTAATAATGAACAGAAATTTATTTTGAAAGAGGAAAAAAATATAGATTATTTCTTGTACGATATTTATGCTCAGTTGAGCAGTGGACTGTAATGTTATTTATTATAAATTTTCATTGACGGACTGGCACGGACGGCACAATTGACTTGAAAACACAAACGGAAAATATAGGCTTAAATAAACAAGGCTGGTTCAACTTTCAGCTGAGTTTTGTATTTATTTTAAAAACAACTGAATATAATATTTACAATAACAACAATTTTATAACAGATTTTAAATGAATTGTGCCTAATATAATATAAAATAATGATTAATAATAATATCAGGGCTGTAATAATAAGCGCGTGAACTTTAAACGATCGAGCTCGCTAAGTTCTTCAACTATATTGTAAATTTCGAAGGAATTGCTCCTCGAGACACCCGAGAGAGCAATGGAAAAATGGAAATAAAGGAGAGGATCGTCAATCTTTTGGATTGACCGAAGGATCCTATTTGAGTAAATTATACTTACGCTGACTTAGCCGGGAGAGACTAAGTCAGCTTAAAGTAGCGTTGAGGCAGGAGCGTAGTGAGTACGCCCGTCGAATCCGACCACCAGTCGGTGCCTGTCACATTGGCGCGCACGGCTCTCGGGCGAGCCGCCGCTCCGCGAGGGCCAGTGATTTGATTGGGGGGCCGAGAGCGGCGGCGGCGTCACTGTCGCGCACGCGCTCTACGACTCCACCGGACTTAGCGAATTCGTTCGCGTTTGCCGGCTTACTCTTTTCTTTAATTTTAATAGAAATTATCCTCAAGCCTGTATAGCGCTCATCGCTACAGGCTTGATGATGACTTTTCTTAACAATGCTAAATAAGTGTACACAAATTTAAAGGACTAGAATGAACGATTTAAGAGTCTACTGTATTTAAATTTACGATTCCGACAATTGAAAATTTTTCATCCACCATAGTCGAAATTTAAAGTCTTTCTAATCAATGACCCAATTAAAACGTTAATCACGATATATATTATATTAAATAATTGTACAAAGATTCAAATGAATTAAAAAAACGGTTCACGAGTTATGCACACTGAATTACTGGTAGAATTGCAGTTATTATTCATAACTATTTGACCATCAGAGTCAAATTGGAAATTTATACAAATTGGTGGTTAATTATTGTTCAGTGGGTATTAAGGTACTGAGATGTACACAAATTCCGAATTGGATAGGATGAATGGTTGAAAAATGAATTACTGGCAAATTGAGAACTTTTATTTCTAACATTTATCTCACCGGAGTCAAAATTTCAAATCTTCTTCATCAATGGCCAATTATAATGTTATTCAGTCATATAAATTATGCTGAGTATGTGTACAAAATTTCAAAAGGATTAGATAAATGGTTCACGAGTTATGCACTGTTAAATATCTAAAATATTGCTACTTATATTCATAACGAGTTGGCCATCAGAGTCGAATTGGAAAGTCATTCGAACTTGTGGTCATTTATGTTGTGAAATGGGTATATTTAAGGTACTGAGTACGTATGCAAATTTTTACTAAGATAGGATGAACGGTTGGATAGTTATGAACAATTTATTATTGATAAATTGAGAACTTTTATTCCTAACATTCAACTCGCCAGAGTCAAAATTTGAAATCTTTTTTATCAATGGCCAATTATAATGTTATTCAGTCATATAAATCAAATGAATAAAAAGTGTTTAACTTGAATAAATTGTTAATATTATTATTATCCATCAATAAACTTGAAAATAAAGTAAGACAAGTTTTTATAATATACTTTTAATACATTATTATTATGAAAAAGAAATATTTGTAAATAAACATTATTTATAAAAAATGGTATTTACATGTAGCTGTGATATTTGTAGATTATTCCAGGTTTCGAGGCAAGGTACCGATCCTACATGTAACATTGAGTCAATCAATAAACGAGACAAAAGTAAATGAGTGGGGAAGTAAATGACGCAAGTGGAAAAGAGTCAGTGGAAATTGCGCAAGAAGCAAATGAGACAACAGTAAATGAGTCAAGAAGTAAATGAGACAAGTGGAAAAGAGTCAGTGGAAATTGCGCATGAAGCAAATGAGACAACAGTAAATGAGTCGGGAAGTAAATGAGACAAGTGGAAAAGAGTCAGTGGAAATTGCGCATGAAGCAAATGAGACAACAGTAAATGAGTCAAGAAGTAAATGACGCATGTGGAAAAGAGTCAGTGGAAATTGCGCGTGAAGCAAATGAGACAACAGTAAATGAGTCGGGAAGTAAATGACGCATGTGGAAAAGAGTCAGTGGAAATTGCGCATGAAGCAAACGAAACAACAGTAAATGAGTCAAGAAGTAAATGGCGCATGTGGAAAAGAGTCAGGATAAATTACACAACAATCTTTTACATTTGTACATTTAACTCACATGGAAATGGCTCTGGTATAAATGAGATCGAAAAAAGTGAACAAATGTTAAAATTAATTTTTACATTCGCTAATTATTCCTCGGTTAGTGTCGCCCTCTTTAAATATTTCTGCCGGTAAGTACGATTTCATTTAATGATTGAACCATCTACATTTTCATAGGCTTTTCCAGGACATCGTAAAGACGAACGTGTGGCCCACCGATATATATATGTTGAACTATCATACAAATGATACACAGATACATTTTTTTTATGAAAAAATGATTTAAAAAATTATAATAATGACAGTAACTATTATAAGAGTTAAAAATATATTATCTGCTTGCCAATCTATATTATATATATTTACTATACCTATTATAATTATATAGATACAATGTAACAATTTAACCGTCCGTTCGTCGCGTTATTAGCTATGCTCTAAGAAAAGAAAGTTTAAATGAGATTAACAGAGCTTAATAACAACTTCGTTAGTGTAGAGTGGGACAAATTCATAATAGTAATATGGAATTCCATAAAATTTCATAAGAAACTAACTATTGAAAATCGTATATATAAAATGAATTTTAATTCAATCTTTGAATTCAAATTCAAATTCAGTATTTAAATTCAAATGCGAAATTTAAATTTTACATTTAAATTCAAAATTCGAATTCAACATAAAAATTTAAATTCAAAATTCACAATAATTCACAATTAAAATTCAAAATTTAAATTTAAAATTAAAATTTAAAATTTAAATTCAAGATTCAAATTAAAAATTCACAATAATTCACAATTAAAATTCAAGATTTTAATTTATAATTAAAATTTAAAATTGAAATTCAAGATTCAAATTCAAATTCACAATTCAAATTCAGAATTAAAATTTAAAATTCAAATTCAAAATTCAAATTCAAATTCAAAATTCAAATTCAAATTAAAAATTCACAATTAAAATTGTGAAAATTAGCGGAGCAGATCAGAAAAATGCAATAAGGCCGCGTACCCCGAAGATTGTATTTTTCTGTTCTGCTCTGCCGCGTAGCAGCGACTACTCCCGCTTAAAACATATCAGTGGAAAATGTTATATGTCTGTCGGGCCAGGGCAATGATTTACATGTCGATAGAAATTAAAACTTTAAATTATTTTCATATAAATATAATAAAAAAATCGAAAAGCTAATGTTGAAATAAAATGTTCTATGTAAAACGACAGCAAAAACGTAAACATATTTAAAAAAGTTAAATTTGAAATTCATATTGTTAAGATTTTGTAATATTTGTGTTAATATTAACTGCTGTGTATCAGGGATTATAATTTGAAATATTATACAACTGTGGAATTCAGCACTATGTTGTTTAGTAGCAGCTACAGATGCTACTAAACAGATGCTTCTTTTCATGCTCTATGCGACATTAAAAGAATCTTTTCTTATCATGTAGACATACTACTATTACAGGCTATAGCAATATGAGCGCAAAACAAGAGTTAACATCGACTTCTCCAAGCCAAGCAGCCCCAACTCAAAAATCCCGCACTCAAAAGTCCCAACTTAAAAACAGTGATAGATAATTTAACTATGTCAGCTTAAATTTGAAGTGAAATGTTGTTTATCTAATGTGACTAAATTTTATCAAGGTCCGCGGCAGCGAACCGACGAGGTAAGGTTAGTCGTACGCTGCCGCGGAACATTTTTCTGGGATATCTTGCTGCACATAGTGTTTTCCTTGTCTTACTTGTATTGCCGCCATAAAAGATAAGGAACACGCTGTCAATGAAAGAAGAATTTTCGGGGGCCACCAATTTTGGGGAAAAAGATTAATACCAACGTTGACCTAGTAACTAAAATGTCAGGATACAAGAATAAAAATGTCTACCGTTTGAAGTTCGTAGCATAATGCGAGCAATGTTACCAAAATACAAAGCAGGAAGTATTTGCAAATTGCATTATTCGAATTATGATAAAATTGCTGAAGTTGTTTTAAAATATTGAAAAACGGTTATAAAATTTTAAAAAACGATATTTTACGCAACAAACAAATTATGCCGTCCGTTTTAGTGAAATAAATTTATAATAAAATAATATACAGAATCATAGTTGGCAAACGTCAAATAAATGAGCCATTATAATTTCTAATAATATAAATGAGAAACCGGATAATCTAAGATAATGCGAATGTACTACCTTGTAAATTTGACGGTTTCTTATAGAAAAATCAATTAGGTTAGATTCGAAGTAAAAAACTAAATTGAGAAATGTTGATCAAGCGCGTTTATTCGATATTCAGCATAAGTTGTATAACAATAATTGTCCAATGAACGTAAGATAAAAAGATAATACACTAAAAAATGAAATGTAAATACACCTAAACTGTACCTAATACCAATTAATAGTACAAATTTTTACGCGGCAATCGTTTGTAACTAATAATAAAGTGGCTTCACGATGTATTGTTCAACTTTTTCCATGTAGCCGCATGCGATCTTAACATTCGCTTGTTTGAACAAACCGTCAAAATATCTAATCCCTGAAAATACCTAAAGCCAATGAGGTTTCGTAGGTGTGGATTATGAGACAGAGAAGGGTGAAGGGGCGGAATCAAGGCGTGTTGACGTAACGCTTAAAACGTAACATTTACTGGACATGTAGTAGTGGAAAGAAGCAACAGATGGCGCTGGTAGTTAGGAATTTTTAAACTATTATTTGCTATTTTAAGTTACAACAAATTCGACAAAATAGCTATAATGCACAATTGTAGATTGATCTACGTGAAAAACTTTAAACTTGTTTAGTCTTTAATGTCTTAAAAACTTTTATCAAACTAAATTTTACTTATTTCGAATAACATGGATTTATTAATATAATAATATATATTATTGTTATTTATGTTTAAATTTGAAATGTCAAAAAATAATAATAATAACAATAAATAACTGAATTAAAAAAAACAAACTCGATAAATATAGTAAATTTTTGGTATACTAACACTGAAAACGCCCTTTGATGAAATCGTGCGCGGATTTGCAAACACCACACGACGCACATTTTAATCTAATCATTTGCGTGCAGCACTTGAGAAAAAATAAAATTAAAAAAAAATCTGTCTCACTCCACGATATTGGCAAATAAAAAATATGTACCATTTATTTCAAAATTATATTTTATTCATAAGAAATGAATTACATGCATAAATAATCTCCTAGTGAGGATATAAACTTTTTGTTAACAAGAAGGAACAAATATGAACTTAATTGAATAACGCAACGCATTGTCACAAACGCGAATGTTTTGGAAAACCGCAATAAAAAGTAAAAGAGAAATGATCGCATGTGTCGTGCCGCAATTTAGCATGTATCATGAAAAATCGTACGACAATTTATGTCGTAAAGTTCACGATTTCTCATAAGACCTTTCTGTTGTCCCAGTTATACGTCCGGTATAAATACACGCAGGGTTTGCTGTACGTCAGCCTGACATGTCTCGCAACGACGCATGTTTTCGTTTTCGTGGCAATCGTGGCACAATAGTAGATGCCTACATGGCAACAACAACATTTCGCGTGAATTGTTGCACCGCAGGCATTTCCAAATGGGTTTGGTTTCTACCACACTTCTGGGAAGCGTTGCATAAACGCTAGCTTCAATTTCTTGACGACACCATGGACATTTGAACATGCCAAACTGGTCATTGCGGTCCAGGCCTATAAATTCAAGTCTGGACAAACGTCTCATTTCATTAAAACATGTGAGACAACAGACCAATTGGTTGCAGTGCTGCAAAACTATACTGCGTTCTTGTAACCCGCAAATTATGCATATCAATTGTGGCGCCACTGGTTCGACAGCGTCATCTTGCATTCGTTCGTTGATGTTTACTTCTTCTTCTTGCGCCATCAAAACTGCCTGCTCCACATTGTGACCTAAAAAATTATGAATATAAATTTTACAATCTACTTAAATTTATACAATTTTGTTTAATAAATTATTAAACTAGTATTTTACCTTGCAATAATTGCACATTAAATTGTATAGATGTCATGTACTTGTCGCACAAATTGGCGCCGGTCTGCAGAAAATCTGAAACGTTCATCCCATTGTCCCAATTTGTCCACAAATTTTGTAAGAGACGTGCGTTGATGTAATATTTGTTTCTCGGTGTACGTGTAATTGGTCGACCCTGGTTCAACTTGACAAAATCACAATGTGAATTGCTCAACACCACCATTAGTTTTCCTGCAAAATTAATTAAAATATAATTTAACAAGTTTTTTAAACCAAAACAGAAATCGAAATGAGTAAAAATAAAACTATCAAAAACCATTAACCTTGCAATTCCCATATGGTTGGATTATCTGACAGCTTATATTTTAAAACGAATTGATGTCGTGCAACAACTGTTGTTAATCTTGACAAATCTCTATACGTAGAGAAGGAAGGATCGTTTAGGTAGCGTTCTTGAATTATTCGAAAGATGTTTTGTAGTTGGGCGTCCTGCCTACGGTTACCTTTTTGGACTATTGTGTTAAAACCTTCAACGACATTGGCCTGCGGTAATAGGGAGAGTGCGGCCAGCTCGTTCCTCACTTGTTTTCTGTCTTCATCCAAGTCGCCACCAAATCGTGTCATTTCTCTTTGTAGAACCTTTGAAAGTAAATAAACAACTATTAATTACTGATGAATAAAATACAGTCAACTTCCACGGTCCCGTCCTAATTATTGCAGCTAACGACCACCATTCCGTCCGCCAATAAGGGGAAGCGTCCATCTCCTGCACGCGCGCAAGTTTAATTAAACATGGACTATTGAACATAAACAAAACAAGTGACAGCTATTTATTATTAGTACAAATTCAAAAATTACATATTTATTGAAATATAATTTTATATTTAATTAATATTACTATTATTGCATATTTAAATGTCATCAAATTTTCAAAAAATGTTTACAAAATTACCGTTTTACTGTTTTGATATTCCGTTCATTATTATTATACAATATATATTTCTCTTATATAAAGGTTATTTATGTTATTAAATAATTTATTAACACTTGAATGTAAACATAATCTATAAAAGTCACCACCAAACAAGTGAGCGCGCGCGTCGAATTGGTTAGGAGTGGGGTCAACTTTTGAGGGATGGTAGGACGGAACGATGAGAAATTTTTCGCCAGAACCGTGGTCGGACGGAATGGCGGTGGCCAGGATGGCGGAAGTGGATTGTAGTTCAAACCATTTAGGCCGGCGCGACTGTCACAATGTTTTATCAAACTGTTTGCCTTATTGTTAATTAAAGCAAAGTGCCTGACTTTACGCAAAACAAAAAGAAGTTGTAAGAATAAGTTTGCTAACCATTGCGAAATCAGAATTGGAGTAACTATATACTGCATCTTGGAAAACAACGGCGACTGCATTTTTCAAATCTTGGTCGTATGGTCCAATAATAACTTGTACGTCGTTAAGGCCTGGCTCCGCGTTTGTCAACTCCTGCAGTAGACCGCGGTATGCTTCTTGCGACGAATTCTCAATTAGTCCCCATGCTATAGGGAAGACCTATTACATGATAAAGTAATTTGTTTATATTGTTAAACATTTTATTAATTATGGATACTACTGTGGCGTAACAGTAGCGCCACGAGTGGTGGCAGCAATAAGTTTGGTGTTTCATATTTTACCCCACTCATTTTCTTCTACTTAGGGTGAATGTGCCAGTAGTTGACCAAGTACCAGTAAATGACCTCTACATATGAAAGACAATGACAGACAATGCTATTCAAATGGGTTGTCATTCACTGGTGCTGATTTATTAACTGGTCATGTATTGGTGTATTTACCCTATATAGTTTCATTGTTATTTTTTTCAAATCTATAAAAATGCAAGATACTAATTTAACGGTAAACGTTTATTTGTTTATTAACCCCTGCCCCAAAACGAAATTTTTTTTCAACTGACCTACAATAAAATTGGCAGTATTTCTTAAATTATATATATATATATATATATTTTAGCAAACAGATAGGGTAGGCCCGGATAATTTTGACCGTTTAGGCTAAATGAACTGTAATAAATTATTGGAGATGTCATTTTTATGTAAAAAAACACGTGTCACAATTATCCCGGTTCACACTTCTTGGAAAAAAATGCTTACATAATTATTTGTTACTGACAAAATGGTAACAAATTTTTCAATTTCCACGTCGCTCGGTGTCGGACCAAACAGGATGCGGGATCCATGTATCGATGTACAGGATGCGGGATGCTTCGAAAAGTGGCAAGAACTGGTTGCCAGATAAAAGCAACGTAGAAGTATTATGAATGTTCGTATGTCGTACGGACATGTCACCACGGCTGTACTGCAATCTTGACATCCACCGCTCGTGATTAATTTCTTCGTGAAACAAACGAAAGGTGTCAATTCCAGGAGGCAACAAAGGCGCTCTTTGCCATCGTCTAATGGAGGATTCCATACGGCGAAAGGTCAATTCCTCACTTGCTTCTGGATACCTTTGTTGAGTTGTAAATAAAACAAGTTAAATTAATTGAAAGGTGCAACTTAATATGAACGTGAATTTCTAGTATAATGCAATTTATAGCCCTAGCGGTCTAAGTACGACCCAAAATGGTCGTACAATGGTCGGGATACGGTCGTAAATGGGTCGTAAATGGGTCGTAACACAGTCGGAAAATTGAGGATAGCCAAAATTGATGAAAAAGTGATAAAATACGTAAAAATATATAATATAATTAAAAAATACAAAATAATTTCGAAAAATCAAGCAACCAAATTACCTTTTTTGATGCTTTAATAGTTAAAGAATAAACAGTCTAAAATAGAAGTGAAGTTGGCTACGAGTTCAGCTGTTCCGACGTTCCGTCATTCAGTTTTCAAATAAGAAAAATGGAGCTATATTTGTGCGATTGTTGACAGTTGTTGATGTAAGAAGTTGTTGAGAAGAGTATTTTTATATGTGTTTGTGGAGTACGTCTTCTTTTACGGACGAAAGAGGCTAATAACATTTGTTGCACGGTGTTTGAGTCGTGAGGTTCTTATTGGTTCGCGACGCAATGAACTGTTGTTGCTATTTTGACAAGTGCAAGTGAGGTTATGGTGTATTTTTTCTGTATTTACATGGACTGTTCTCTCCATTTGGACAAACCTCTCACACCATTTACAAGATTTACATCAAGAGGTTATTTAAACTCTTTCAGGAATTTTGTTAAATTCTATGTGTTTAACGTTATTTAGATAAGTATTCCTTTATTTACTCACTTAATTAGATCAATTACTTGAAAGTGTAGAACCAAATACTTTGTGGTTGTATTCATTTTTTTACAGGATGAACTGGTTGAGGACAATTAATAATATAAATACCCAAACAAACTGGTGAAAGCTTAATAGGTGTTACCCAAAAATTTTGGGTTACGGAGTTTACAAAGTTTTGCAATCATAGTGTCGTTCAGAAATACCTGATGATGCATTTATACTTGGGATAGGCTACGAAGTTTACAGATTGGTAACAATTTGCAGTTTGCATTATTTAATAAACAATTTTCACAACTTTATTTTTTACGTCTTTTGAAATACTACATTTATAATAATTTAGACCAGGGCCAAAGATAATAATTTATCAGGATTGGAGTCCAATTAAAATATGAACTTGACATGAATTGTTAACATTTTCTGGATTTATACATAAATTAATTTTAGTTCACAGTTTTTGTCAATAAAACATGGGATAAATTTATTTATGCTTTTATTTAATATAAAGCTATAATATTGAACATTTATTTATAAAACAAGAAAATAAATAATTTGTTAACTTAATCTTTAATTAGAATTATTGAGTTATTTCCTTTTATTTAAATGGCTTTTTCTTCTTTCTTTAACTTCTTTTTTTTGTTCGTATCTGTCGTTTTTTGCTTTTTGAAGTATCCACTTCCGCACATTTTTATCAGTTAATTTTGATAATTGTTTTATTTTAGATCTTTTTTTTTGTGTAGACTTTCCATCATTTACCACGTCATCATTTTTTTGTATGTTTTCTTTGTTATCTTTGACGTCAGTTCCTTGATTCGATTTTTCATCCTCTTCTTCGCCTTCTATTTCTTCTTCTTCTTCGCCTTCCTCTTCACCCTCTTCTTTGCTTTCCTCTTCGCTTCCCTCTTCGTCTGATTCTTCTTCTTTTTCATCTTTTTTCTGAAACGCGAATTGCTGACGCCTGAATAAGTGTCTCGTGATCCCTTAAAAAGAAACATATATTATTATATATACGATATGTAAAAACATCAATTGCAAAATGTATTAAAGAAAGGTGAAAAATTAAATTACTACTCACTTAGGACCTATTTATACTTACTTTTAATATTACATATGTAAGCATTTCAAAATTTGATTTAAAAACATTAAAATAGGTTTCATACAATATATTGATTTTTCAGGTCAAACTGTTTATTAACTATAAAATATAAAAAATAGGTAATATGGTCGTGAGCATCAACTTGATCTTTTACCTTATACTTACTTCGCACTGTTTGAACTGGTCCATGTAATAAAGGTATGCTGTCTGAAGTATGCTGTTCAGAATCTGGGTCATCTGGGTTCCCTACTCTCCCTCTTATTTGCCGAAACTTATTTGAACCTATCAAACCAACAGCTATATGTTTGACAGCTGCCGGAAGGGAGGCCGAATTGATAGCCTTTTGATAGTAGAGCAACTCTATTTTATGCTTCTTCATAATCAATTTCTAGAAAAAAAAAATTAATCATTGTAATAAACTTCCTTATGTACCTGTTTTATGAATATTGATTTGACTATATGGTATCTCGCAAAAATTTATTTATATTCATTTGAATACTTACATATTCAACTGACAAAGATTCTTGGGATGGTAACGCGTGCTCACGTTGCCCTTGGTCTAGGATTTTTTTTTTCAAACTATCAATTTCAGATTGTTGCTGCATTATAGTTTGTTCTAATTTTTGTCTACAATTGCAACTCTTCTTTGCCATACAATTCTGTAAATTGAAATTATATTTGTAACATAGATCTCTTGCTATAAATAAATACCAAATATTGATAAAACAAAATACTCTTTTGTGGAATTCTATAAAATCCAGTTGTATAATAACTTTTTAAGGTGAACGCCATAATTTTTCATGAATTTTATAAATAATATTATTTGTATTTATAAGATCTTACTATATGACAGTAACTGCAGTTCATAAATTTAAGCTTACCTTTTGCAAAGGGAAAGTATGTTTTTATAATTTTTCATTTTATTGATTTTATAGTATTAAAATAGAGAGTATAATAAATTAGGGTTCACTGTGCAAGCATATAACAAAACTTTCCAGATAGAGTGTGTTTAAAAAAATTTGTGATTCTGTGTTAAACACTATCAAGTATTTATTCATTAATAAGTAAATATATTAACTGATATTAAGTTTACAATTAGGTTGCGTTCCGGGAATGTTACATTATCTGGCAATAACTGATTGTTTGGTGATGATTCGTTGTTGGTTATTTCGTCTCTGTAATCTTCCTGAACGTGGGACGGCTGGACGCTTAAAGAATCTTCTCGATGGGGCTCATGGACACTTAAAAATTTTTCCGGAACTTGAGGCTCATGGACACTTAAAGATTCTTCTCGATCTTGAGGCTCATGGACACTTAAAGAATCTTCCCGAACTTGGGGCTCCTGGGCGCTTAAAGATTTTTCTAGAACTTGGGGCTCCTGGACACTTAAAGATGCTTGACATACTTGTTGATCCTACAATCATAGAAGAATAAATAATGAAATGCTTTATATTAGTTATTGGAATATGCTTATATTATTGGAAACTACCTTCTTTCTTTTGTTAATATCTTTTAAAATCCAGTCATTCGCTTTTGCATGGTTGATTTTTAAGCTGTTCTTCAATTTTGTCTAAATTCATAAAAATTTTACTTATAATTTTATTGAAAATGTTTTAATAACTTTGTTAGAATTTTTTAATTTTTTTTGTTTTAAAAATATTGATTAATTATTGTACTTTATTTGAAGCCGCAGATTTTCGTTGTAGTATTTTCTTATTCACTTTTACTGTAGCGATTCCCGGAGAATGCTTCTGTGGTGGCTTAATTCTTCGTGGAGTCTTATCTGTAATTTAAATGATAATTAACTTAAAAAAACAAAATAACATGTTATTTGTTAAAACATTTGTTACCCCCTTCTTTTCGTCGTCCTTCATTCCGCCTAATTATGAGTGGTTGTGTCGATTTAGCCATGTTACCCTGCTATTCACAAATAGAAGTTTTACTTTGCATTTCTAAAAATTTAAATTCTATAGAAAATTCTGAATTAATTGATCATACATAAAAAAAATAATATCTGTATTAAGTAATACTTTATAAAATGTGTTAAACATATTTATTATTTATCTTTGTATTTATTAAATGATAATTACAATTCATTTTGCAATGTTGTAGTTTTAATTTTTTTTAAAAAAAGTTCACTATGTAAAAATGTATTTCAGAAAAAATTATTTTGAATAAAAAAAAATATCATTAATGATACGGTCAACCGGGGTAATTGTGACATTTTGGGGTAATTGTGACACTCAATTTTCGCATATTTAAATTGAACAAAAAATGGTAATACTTATGTCAACTTAATCTTCAAGGATGAAACTGTTAAAAAAATCATTAACAAAATAAATTAACATTATTTTTAATATTAAAAATCAATGTGTCACATTTACCCCACGGTGTCACAATTACCCCGGTTGACCCTACAACAGTAATTTCGATTTCACAGTCAAATATTTTATATTATTTTACCTTATTTTTTAATGTGGTTTTGAGTGCTATTTTAACTAAACTAAATATTATGCCACCTGATTCTTTGATTTTCATATTCAATCAAACGCGTTGACAGTTCGTTGGCCGGGCGCGATCGTCTTTTGACACTCGCAAATTTCGACTTTGCGATCGACACACCGGTCGTCATCGCTGTCCAATTGGTGAAATAATGACGCAATGATCAATCAATCCCGTAACGAATAAACCGATAACAATAGTTTTTTTCACTACAGGTGTGGCGAAAGTACTTACTTTCGCCACGGCCTACTAATCTTCTGTGGCGAAAGTAACCACTTTCGCCACACATGTGGTGAAAAATATTGTACGGAACATGTGCGAAAAAAAATTGTCAACTC
>JABFPQ010000157.1:0-14652 GCA_022817265.1 Masnerella sp. ZL-2020
AAGGAGATACTTTTCGTGACAATTTCATGCTTCACGTTTAATTTTAATTAAATTTCGATCGTTATAACTGGATTTTTTAACCGGAAAACCCATCGGTATAAACGTCAGTCGAAATGACGAAATTTTTGAGCCTTCGAATTATCGATAAGAATATTTATAATTCGTTTTAATATAAGTAGAATTCATTAAATTTGTAGAAGAGTTCCGATTGGTTGGAACATATTTTGATAAGAGTTCGAAAAAATTGCAAACCTTGACAAATTCTCCGCAACATCATGTAATTTTATTGCAACAAGAATGAGTGTTTTATTTTTAGGAAACTTTTCGTGTCTTTACAATAAGTGTCTCATTTTTAAGACACTTTTTGTGTCTTTATGACTAGTGTCTTATTTTTAAGATAATTTCGTTTCTTTTTTTAAGACACTTTTCGTGTATTATTTTTAAAACATTTTTTTTGTCTTTTTTTTAAGAAATTTTTTGTGTCTTTGTGATAAGTGTCTTATTTTTGAGACACTTTTTCTCAGAATACACACTGAACGTGTCTAAATGTCTTAAAATAAGACACTTGGTTTTTAGACTGTAACGCCATCTAATTATCAATTATCAAAGCTAATTAAAGACTAACAAAATTCAATTCGAACGAACATTTTGTTTATCAAAAAGGTAAAATTCGTCGGCAGATTCAAAAACGCGAAATGCCCAAAGTGACAAGGCAGGAACACTGACAACGAAGCCCGTATTAGTCGCGTAGGCCAAGTATTACGTAACACACACGTAGAGACGAAGAAAGGAGGCGAAACAAACAAAACCGCGCTGGGCGAAAAAAGAAACAAAAGCGCAGCCATCAAGCTGACAAACTACGGAAAGGGAAACAAAAATGCGAAGCGGAAGGGAGTCGGGGCAGCGAAATGCACGAAGGCACGAGCTATTTGCGCGGAGCCCCGGGGTGACGCTTCCCCGAACCCGCTAACCAATTTGCGCATCGGGACCGGGCGCATTTTAATCCACCCGACCGATGTCACTCCGCGAAATACCGCGGAATAATCAGCCCGAAATTCGTTGCGAACCGCGAACGCAACAAAAGAGCGCATTAATTGTGCCGCAATGAAAGGGTACGCTAAACAGTTACAAGATTTGAGCATTTCTGTCGTTGTCTGCGTTTGACTTCGCTTGTTGGAGAGGAAGAGGGAAACTGAAATTTTAACGATTAAAGAGTTGTTTGAACTCCAAAAAAGTGTTTTATTCTGTTGGAATCGTCAACTTTTCGTTTGACTCAATTCATGAATCATTTTTCGTAAAGTGTTCAAAAAAATGTTCAGGTAATGTGTTTTTCGAAAAAAATTGGTCGAAAATGGTTTGAATTTAGATTTTTTATCTTTTGAATGACATTTAATGCAATTTTGAACAGTTATTCAAAAAACATGAAACTTGAACGCACCCCTAATGATAGAGGTTATTCATGAAGGTTCAGATGTTACGAAAAAAACTGACGTATAATTTGAACTCTGGAAGAGTTCAAATTATACACAGAGAAAAGTTTATATGGTAGAAAATGCATCAAAACTTGTTTTCCACAATTTTTATTTCCAAATAAAATCGAAAAAGATAAAATTTCGAATAAAAATTTAAAAACTGGAAATTTGAACATAACCCTTGTAGTATTTTTCATAATGGGTGAGTTCAGATTGACCATTTCAGAAATATATGAATCACTGTGCAAACGAATAATTTTAAAACTCGAAGATCATAAAATCGCAAAATTTAATGTATTTCTGTCTTCGTTTAACGAGATTCATTAGAAAGAGACAGAAGGATGAAAAATCTTGAAATCCAGTAATCGTCTCTGCCAAGAAACGAAATACCGATCGGCTTCACTTTCAAAACGTTCGAACCTTTGAAACTCGCGAAATTCACTTACTATCTTCGTTTTTCCAATCCGTTCCCCAGCCAAATGAAAAAGCTCGAGATGTCACGGCAACTTACGTAGCTAATTGAACTTCTATCACGGCGCCATTCAGGGCCAGATCGGTCATGTAAGTTCGCGTTCCACGTCGCTCGGCTTCCCATATTGACAGATATTTAAATGAATATCCCTGGACCGCCGGGCGTCCCGTTCGAAATCAAAGGATTCATTTGGAACACCCCGCGCGTCACGCCGTTACGACGTGTATTTCAATTTCGTTCCATTCAGTCCGGCCGAAAATCAATAACGGGATAATTGTCATGAAATTAAGATTCATTTATGGAAGACTTGTTTATTTGTCCGCTCGACGATCGCTTTGCGAATGACATGTCGGTCATCATTCATGCTGCTTATTTCGGTTGACTAACTCGGTTTCGAAATGGATTATGTTTAATTCGGAGGAGAAATGCGAAAAAATAAGTGAATCATTGAATCAGTGAGTTGATCGAAATTTTATATGTTGTGGAATTTTCATTTCAAGTTTTGAAAAATCTGTAATTATTAAGGAATTCATTCATGTGTAAATCGCGAAAAACATTTTGTATATACATATATATAAATTTGCTTATAACTTTTATTTGAAATAATCAAAATCAGATACAAAATATGTTTATTTTTATTTATAACTTCAGAAAATTGTTTAAAATTGTAAATTTTGTAATAACAGTAAAACTTAATTTAATGGTAATATTAACTGTCTAATTTCTTGTTAGGGCCATATAATACTTTTTCTTCATGAAAAACACCTTCAATAATAAATTATAACGCAAAGTAATTTTTCATGCAGGTTACTACTTGACATTAAGGATTGGTTTTCTCGTAAAAAGGGTTTGCCCTGGAATGAAATGTCGAGAATCGGGATCGTTTGATTGGTCGGGATGCAATAAAGACGCAGTAGCTGTAAAAACACGTAACGCTATATTTTGTTTGTCTGTACATCTAACGGTAAACAAATTTGATCGCGTAATTAAGATGCCGGTAAAAAGTGGAGCGCGGCGGCGGAACGCGTCTTCATTGGCGTAGCGCATAAATCAGAGCGTTTTCATTAACCAAACGAGTGGCAATTTTTGTAATTGATTAGTTTATTACAGCGCATTTACGAGAAACCGACGCGTTCCAGCGCAGCGTTCCGTAATGCTTTCACTGAAAGCGATCGTATCAAAAGCTTCGTTCGGAACTCTCGAACGTCGCTGGTCGTGGAAATCCATTGAGCCCGTTCGTTTGCTAAATAATCTGATGGACCGAACCGGCGGATCATTTCCCACGATCGTCAATTTGTCGCCTTTGTCGTCGAAATTCATTTGCCGAACGTTAAACATGGTAACACTGATTATGATACAGACAAATAAAGTACGCCTTAATTGTATAAATCGCTTTTGTGGAATTATTGTATAATAAATAATTGGGTAACAGGCGAACCTTAGTATTTTAATGGAAGACGCGAGTTTGACGCAAAAACGTCTTTAAAAGGAATCAAATGATATTTTTAATAATGAAAATGATTCAATCAAAGTATCTAGTTATAGTTTGTTTTCGAGAAATTTGCGCTTAATTAAGGCACATTCATAAGGCCGTTTATTATATATGAAAAATTGCATTAAAATTTGTTTAATTTCGAAAAATGTTTTCACTTCCGATTATCAGTTTTAACAGTGAAAAAAACTCTAGTAAAAATCATAATATGGTAATAAATAATAGATAGTTGATAATAATGAAAAATCAGTTCTTATGATAAAACACGTTTAAGCGTCAATTAAAATTGGAGGCTCGATTGAATTAAATATTAATTTGGGCCTTCAACGGGCCCGCTCAATACTCCTTAAAGCCTGACTGGGAACCCCAGGCGGCATCGCAACGCCATCTGCACCTCGAGCAGCTTCTGGATCATTACTTGCAGCCTCTGAATTCTTGTACCTTTTGTATTTTCCTGAAAAAAAAATCAAAATTTATTTTAGAAAGCATTACAACAGAAAAATAAATAATAAATGTGTACTATACATAATTGATTTAATCAAATAACAATCTAATATAATTTCACTTAATGTGAAATTCCGCGACTCTGTTGTTTAATAGTTTATATTGCAATAAAAAATTTACTTTAATAAACATGTACAATTTTCTCAATATTAACTTAATAAAGTATTTCCACTAAAACTTGGAATTTGTATACGTATAATAGACTTTTATTTGATTATATTAATGAAATAAAAGTGGAACTGGAACAAATAAAGGTGAAATCAAAATAAACTCACTGGCTAATCTGATCATGGTAATTCCCCACCAAATGCTCCAACCCCAGCCCACAAGGCAGAACAGGACCGTAAATAACTGACCTACTCCAACAATTAAATTCACGATAAAAGCCCCAAATCTCGCTTTAGGTCCAGCCACAGCCGAAAATCTTGGCTGACCGGCGCATAGATTAAAAACTCCACTCAAAAAGGTACCTGCGCCGAACATTTCAATTAGATTACATTTAAGTTCGCCGCATGCATAATCCTAATTAAATGCATTCCGAAATGCAAGTTTTCGTAATTTTCTCCTTTACAAAAACCTGCAGTATTTCACAAAGACAAAAAGTATCTCTAAAGAGTGTTTTCGCGCTGCTGATCATTAATTAAAATTCCACCGCAAACGTTGAGCAAAACGCTCCTATCTGTAAGGATGGGAAAAAGATAAAACAAAGATTAACGCGGAATAGCTAAAAATAATGCGAATCATGGACCATAAACGAATGCATAATTTAATTCCCGCGAATTTTATACGATAACGATCGAAATTTCATTTCTTGCGAAGTTACACGGTAAATTAAGCTGCGACATCTCTCATTTTCGTGCGGAAGATATTTGTTAATCAAAATTCACCATTTTTCGTTTTAATCGAATTTCTGAAGTACTTTTTCTTTCGCATAGAAACGAGTGCAATTTTGACCGCAGCGCAAAAAGTCTTAAGAGCGCTTGAATTATAAACGAATACGTGCCAGATCCTGGTAGTAAAACGTTCCAAATGAGACAAAACCACGCTAAAGGTAAAGGTAGACAAGGAATCGCACCCCGCATCAATGAATTATGTTCAACCAAAACATCTGGAATCTTTGGTCGTTGTTCCTGTAAGAAAAACAAGAATTTGTTACTCGTCTGACGCAAGAACCATTTAACCACTTAAAAACTTTATTGCTTCTCACTGGCTGACTATACATTGATTTTATTACTGCAAATGTTTTTCCTCTCGTTTTTCATTATTTATCAGTCGTGCTATGAAATGTTAACTTGAAAAATGTGTTTATTTCGTTTTTTTATACTATTTAACTTTTTAAAAATCTTAAAGAGAAAAAAAATTTTTTGTATATATTATTCGAGTTTTTCTATAATCAAGTAATTTTGCACTGCTACCTTATATTTTCATTATTTAAACAAAAATTAAGTTTTTTCATGATGTACACAGAAATGTTATATAAAAAAATGCGGGAATCAATTTTTTAGAGTTAAACTTTTCAAATCTAAGCTAGAAATAACAAAATGAACATTGAAATAACCTCAGAAAGTGGAGGTGCAGCAACACTGGTAAGACTGTGCTTGGCACGTACGCTTCTTGTGCGTTGAGCGTCGCGTTTGCAGCAGTTACAACTACAACACTTGAAGCTGCAACTCTTGCAAACACAACTTGCAAAGAGTCGCCGACACAGCGCCCCGAATCTTCGCTCCGGTGGACAACAGGTAGCGTTCTCGGCGGGCGCCACGCGCGATTTTCGCATACATAATTTCGTCTCTCTCAGCCTTGAACATCTGCAAAAAATCCATAAGTTATACACAAACAAATGCAATAATGAAATATTGAACAACTACACGTCAAAGCTCGAAATTATTTAAATGATTAATAATCAAGAATAATCAAACTATTTGCATTTTAATTAATATGTATAAAAATTTGTTATGCAATCATATTTAATAATTATAATTTTAGTTATTGTACAACAATACATTTGTTATAATATTACATAGATGACGAAGTATTAAATTATTTTCAATATAATAAAAAGAACAATGTCAAAATGATGGAAAATAAGTTTCGTCTTCAGTAGTGCATATCAATATCCTGTCAGCCGAAGCATTGAAAAATGTTCCTCGGCACATAATGATATTTTATGCAAAGTAAATGAAATTCTATTCGGCAAAATGTTTTCTTTTTTCGCAATTTGTCTTTTTTGTGCTCACTGGAAAAGTAATAAAGCATGTGTCACATTGTCGCAGCTTGTATGAGAAGGAGATTAATTTTTCAAATTAATGTCGCGTAGTTTGTTTTTAGATGAAAATGGACTGAAAATTTTATGAAATGTGTTAATTGTACGTACCGTTTGTTCGGATTTGTTTGTTACAAAAAATGTTTAATGACATAATACAAAATAAATGAGAGCGAAATGAAAAGTGGCTTATAACGACACAGATATTATCCGATGCAATTAAAAAACAGTCAAATTTTAATTAAATGTCGTCCGTGTGGATTAATAAATAGAAGTCGGTTCATCGACTTTTTTGCGTATTATTTTCATGTCCAATTTATTTGTAGCATTCATTAAAAAGCGTATAAAGTACACATAGAAATCGAACAATTTATTTTCACACACTAACTATTCTCTACGAAAGCATCGTTCTAGACGTAAAGCATTAATTTACAGCAATACAATACACAGCGTTTCATGGAAAAATGTTTGCAAAAAGTCTGCAAAACTATCTCTCAAATTGAAAACTAATGCTAAAATGTCTGTTACTAAAATGTTGACATACCATATTTGTTTAATTACGTAAATTTCGAGAGACTTTGTGCAGTGAACGTATCATGCTTTGACAATTTATTTCTAAATCTAAACAAAATGTAAATTTGAAAAAGTCTGACCTATTTAGTTTTTACTGTTTCTGTTAGTGAATTTTTATTTTTAGTTTACTTAAGTGATTAATATTTTTTGTTTTCAGTCTTTTTCAAATTGATAGTTATTCTATATAGTTTAACAGCAATTTTTTAACGGTTTTACGTCAGATGACAATCTGTAGTAAAAGACATAAAGCAATAATGTTATTAATCGTTTTGTAGTACAGTTTTACATGCGTTGGTAACTACTGACTAAAACTAATCACTACAGCTCTAATTGAATATTATATTGTGGGAATGCTGAGAAAAAGATTGACTTTTTAAGTTAATATTCTCACCCGTGTAGTTATTTTTTAAAGATAACGTGTAATTTAAAACTAATTCTATGATATTATATAACGTAAGATGATAAATCATTCAGCTGTTTAAGGGGACTGTTTGAACAAAAAGGCGATTTTCGTCAAAATATAATTTTTTTGTAACTTAAATCTTTGAACTTTCCAGTATTTGTGGCTAAAAGGACAATTTGAAAATCTTGTTTTTTATATTTTTCTGAAAGTTGTGAAATTTTAATCAACGGTTAAATCGTGCAATGCAATAAAACTTCAAATCGTTATATCTCGAAACTATTTTGCACGTTTTCTAAATTTTGGGACGATATTTTGAGAAAAGCTTCCATCCAATTTTAATGATATTTGGTTCTCTGTGACTAGAAAACAATTTTCTAGAATACTGTAATACAATTTTTACAATTTTTGTTTTGTTGAAAAGTCACAACAATTTTATTTAAAAAATGCCTAATTTTGCCTCGGCTTTTGACATTTTAAATTAAAATATAAATAACTTTTGATTGAAACAGAAAAAAATTTTTTGTTCTACAGACATTTGTAGAAAAGTCGATTAAGGTCGAAAACAAATTTTTTTAAAAATATTGAAAATTGGCTCTAGAATTTCGCCTCAAAAACGACCCTTTTTGGACATTGTTTTGATTAGAAAATTGTTGTTTTTCGAACAAGTTGAAACAATTTTCAGATCGATTCATCCAAAATAGTGAATTTAGCCATTTTGCCGAACAGTCTCCTTAAAAAAAATTGTACTTCAATCTGTTAGCGTTAATAGCATATTTTATTAAAGGGCTTTGATTTGCCGCAGGACTAACGGTACGCCAAATTAGTTTCATCCCCTAGTGTACAAAACTAATTTTTACACCCCAGAGCTTTATTTTTTACCATCTGAGAACATCGCGAAGTTGTATCTGCATGTTACAAAAAAATCTACCATCATTTCACTCCAAACAATTAAGTGCTGAAAGCAGTTTCAATCTTTTCCACAACGCTAATGAAAATCAGCAACCAAGACCCGCAAAACCGTAATTGTTCTCCCAAACGGTTAGTTATTTTTACCGTCGACCTCAAGCCGGCGTTAGATTAAGCGAGTTTCGGGTAAAAATAACTCGGTTTCGACGAGCCATGGCAAAAACGACGTTCGACCGACGGCGCCCATCGCACGCTATTACGTTAAGAATAAATCATCAAAGCACCTGCAAGCCTTTTTAAACCTGGACCAACGTCCCGGCGGCCTGTCCTCGTTGGCCGCGGCCGGCTCGGGCGCAGCTCGCGCGATCTTTCGCGCCTGATTTTTCGGCCACAGCAGACCCTTCGGGTCCCTGCGACAGGCCAGGCATCTCATGCCGCCCGGACAACACTTGCAATAATTGCCCAAGCTCTTTTTCCAACGACTCAGAAGTTTCTGCCGCGTCGTCTGCTGATCCTCGCTCGCGCCAGTTGGTGCCCTGCAAACACAACCAAGACAACCAAAATTAACGCTTTTTCAAGGTCTGCCACTCTAAAAACTGGAGCTATGAAAGTGTCTTAATTTAAGACGTCAGTGTCTTAATTTCAGACACCAAACGTCTTAATTTAAGACACTGACGTCTTAATTTCAGACACCAAACGTCTTAATTTAAGACACTGACGTCTTAATTTCAGACACCAAACGTCTTAATTTAAGACACTGGCGTCTTAATTTCAGACACCAAACGTCTTAATTCAAGACACCTGTTTTTAGAGTGTGGAACCATGGAGAAAGGTGATGATTTCTCCGAATGACCAACTTTTGCATTGGTGGAGAAATGTTCACTTTTCTCCCCGGTCGAAGTTTCGAAGGCGTCGGGTATATTAGTTTCTTCTCAGTTTCGTACCATAGAGAAAAATATTTTTCCACTTCTGCAAACAACATTACGCTTCCATTATAGTGAAGAAAGTTACATTTGTCCACAGCTATGTGATAAGAAAAAATAGTTGTTAAACCATGGTGAATAATTGTGATTTTACTTGTTCAAGTCTTAGGATCCTTATCTATAGTCAATGTAAACAAAAATTCGACATCTCAGACGAAGAACATCAAGTTTAAAAATTTAGGTGAAGGACCTCGCGTTTCAAAATTTATGTTAAGAACCTCATTTTTGAAATTTTGCTGAAAAACATTACATTGGGAAATTGTTAGATAATTTTCAAATGTGAGGTCCTTCACGTAAATTTTGAAACGTCAGGATTTCCGATGAAATTTGAAACGTGAGTTCAAATTGTTCTTAAAATTCAGTTGCAAAACTTTTGATTTCTAAATTTGGAAAAGAAATATTTTATTTCCAAATACAGGTGAAAAATTTTTTATTTCAAAATTTAGATGAAAACATGTTTGAAAATTTAAAACAAATTCTGCTAAGTTCGAAATAAAAAGTTATCTTTCGGAATTTTAAAACGTACAGTTTTTGCCTTAATATGAAAACAAATTCATTCTTTATCAGAATTTTCAATCAAAATTTATGAAAAAGAGATTACCTAATAAAAGTGCTGATATCGGTAAATTCAACAAAAATGAAAAGTGCATGTTTTGCGAAACATTTTTCGTCAACATTTCAACTGAGTAAACTGAAAGCAAATGGAAAAGGTTGAGTCCGGAACTTTTTCGATCAATTTTTCAAAGAAGTTGAAATGAAAAGCTAAACTGGCGAGCTAATTGGTTGAATTGTCGAAAATCGATGACTGAACAAACCACGGCACTCGAGTAACTGCATTTGCGCCAGTGCTATGCTACAATGGTCACGCGATTCAAAAAATCTGCCCGCAAATCAAAACAGATGCATATCGTCCAGAAGATATCGACGTTTCGGACACGTTCATTCACGTAAGGCTAACCCTCGAGTCAACGCGCGACTGACGTCAATGCAAAACAAGTTCCGCGGCCTTGCACTGACCCAAATTTCCTTTCTCAGGGTCCGGATTTACGCGCAAAAAACAAATCGATTTCTTTAACGATTCCGCGAAAAAGTCGAAATTTAATTTGCTCCAAAAATTGTCATTGAAACGAAGTTTAATTGGTTTTATTTAAATTGATTTAATTAAAGACCGAAAAAAGATCTGGGAAAAAGGATCGGTTTTTGTGGAAAAAAACTTGTTGAAATGCTTTTATTCGACTCAAATCAGTCGGAGAAACCAAATTATTCAAGTCAGGTTCGAGGGCAGCACTTTTGAATTTGATGGGCTGAAATTGTGGCTAATTAGAACTTTGATCGATATAATAATCCGTACTCGTGCAGACTGCTTTACAATAGAATAAAAATTGTATGAAATATTTTATTGCGGTTAATTACGCAATGCAATGCAATTCACTAATATCAATTGTAAAAATGAATCTAATTGTTTCATTTCGCTTCATTTATTTGCACGACGTAGATTAAAGAACGATAATATATTGATTACAGAATTTTATATTTTCCGAGATATTATTTAATTTTTAATCATTAGACAATTCATAAAATTAAATATTTTTTGACATACTCAAATTGTCGTTTGTAATAAGTGATTTTATTTAACGAATATTCATTTTGGAAGTTCGCGAATTTTATGTGCTCACTTTAGAAGTTATTTAAATTATCTCCTCAGGTGTAATCAAATAATTACAGATGCTATCTGAACGATAAAAAAAAATAAAAGTATAAAAACGCAGCTTTACATTAATAGCATTACATAATTTTCTCTGCATTTCAAAATGATCCAAATTAATGAGTATTAAAGCGTCGAATTATATTTGAGAGATGAATGAGATTGGTATAAAGTTTTATGAAAATCTAACAAAGCTTTACGGTTATCACTTTCATTTTAGAGTCAATATTTTTTATATGCGTCATTAAGACTGTGATTTTTGTTTGGCAATTAATTTATAACTGTATTTTAAAAGACATTAAAATAATAAAGAACTTTTTTTAACTTAATTTCAAGATCTTATGTATATACATATTACACATTTTCCTATTTTAAATATTTTTTCTCAAATCCTTCTAACGATATAAATATTTATAACAAAAATTACGTTTATTTGGCTTATATATTTAAAATTGTGCAGACCAACGAATAAGCCCTAAAAAGATGAGCAAAAGATACTTTCCAGGCTTAATACGGTAAATCAAAAGATACGACAGTTTCTCGCGCGAAGAACAAAACGTGACATCATATGCCATCGTAATATATTATATCAAGGCACGTATTTTGAACACGAGTTGTTTACTCGAAATTGCGAAATTTTTCTTCCCTAACTTTAGTTTATTTACTTCTATTGGAATTAACATTAAATTAGGACTCGTCTTAACAAAAGAATCCATCGTCCTTCACATTTATTTACCTATTTCAAACTGGCATTTTAACTTTATTTTCGTTAACTTTTTCGACTTTTACTATGCCTCTAAATTCTAGTCGTACTAAACTTTAAACGTAAAGATTTTTATCACAAAAAACTATTTAACTTAAATTTTTTAAATAGTAAACTAAAATATATAATTCGTAAATAATAATAAATTATATTATTTGAAAATTTTACAGTAAATGTAAAGTTATACGAGGAGAACGAGAAATTTGTAAGATTTGCGAATTGGATTTTTCATAGTGAAATTCCGTGTTTAAAATGTAAAATTTTACTTATTGATTTGAAAATTTTTCTGTTTACTTTTCTGTTCGTTCTAAAATTCTACCGTAGCAATCGTTAAATTTACTTACGATTACCGAACGTCAAATTGGGGTAAATGCGCAACTTGCCAACCGCGCCCGATTATCGTGGATTTTGGTAGCGCGTAATCGATCTCGTTAGATTTGGCGCAAATTGCGTCTTAGCGATGCGAAATTAGCCGTGAATGAAATGTAAACTGGAAGCAAAGTCGGCGCGTAAGTGATCGCAGCGGCGAGCGCCGAGTGGCCATCGGCAGATTGCAGGGCACCGGAGTCGCCGGTTGGTCAGTCGTCTGGGGACGAGAAGGGGACCCGCTCGGAGGTCGGTCACGCAAAGATTTACCACCTTCTGCATACACGTAATAACTGTACACCACTTGGGATCGATACCTGGGCCGAGTCGTCGCTGAAGACCGGACTCCGCTTTGAAATTATTCGCAATCATCGATCGGAGGACTGGGTCTTTTAGACCCATCATCAAAAAGTCCCTTATTGGTGCCAAATTGATTAAAATGGATAAACCGATAACTTCGTCAACACTCTAAAAAATAGTGTTTCGAATTAAAACACGAGTGTTTCATTTTTGAAACATTTACAAGTGTTTCCAATGTTAAAAAGATGGGTTAAAATTTGAAACATTTGAAAATGTTTCAAAAGTGTCTACAAAATGAAACACGTTTTTTTAGAGTGGAGTACTGGAATTCTCATTATAAAGGAAAATCAGCATAATTGGAACTAGATTTTAGAGGCCCAACAAAATAAAGTTAAGAAAATTCCGATCAAATTATTGGACAATTAAATAGAATTGCCGAACGAGCGTTGTATACGAAAACCACGACATTATCGTAATGTCATTAGTGTAACCAAATAGCATAATTGAAATAGGAGCGAGGAAATGTTTTGGTCGATAATGATAATTGCGTTATCAAAACTGAATTAGGTTTACGTTATGAGGACAATTAAATATAATTATCTACTGACGACGCAATCTGATAGTCCTAATGGCGATCCGATGGACGTAAAATGTGCATAGGCGTAAAAATAACGAGCCGGATAATTTGATAACGTTGCTTGTTGACAATTCTTTCGGCGTAGTCGAGTTTGCGGGTTCACGGGTTTGCCGATATTCCAGAATTAACTTTGGCTGAAGGAAGCTGTAACTGGCACATTCTAAATAATAACCGCCCTTTCCGCTGCCAAAGTTAGGAGTTAAATTGAATTACGCCGGCACCGCGTGACACATTGAAACTTAGATGCGTAATTGGATACAGGTCGGTGTATCAGATATTTATGGCGCTATGCAAGCCAACTAATGCTCGTTTAAGCAGATAGGCAACCGGTCGAGGTGGAGGACCATTTAACGCGGCGATATGTAAAACGCCGTGTCGGATCTTACGAAGTTTTAATTGAAATACTATCGAGAATTGCGCTTAGGTATCTCTTTAGTAAATTTCTCGTGGAACATTTCTTGATATGTCGTAGAAATTGATTCAGTATTATCATATGGGCGTTCGAGCCCGGATCAAAAAATCTGTTCACGGAAAATTATATTTATACTATATTAATATATTCTATGATATTTTAGTTATTATTAAATCACTACAAAAACTAGTGTTTTCATTTAAAACGTTTTGTTTCGCGTTGTATTAGGTACAATCAATTAAATATTTCATAAATATCATAAAATTTAAATCAAGGGAAAATGAAAGAAAATACATAATTGAAATGGATTACCTTGTGTTATTTTTGTCGCGGAATCTGATGAGAAAAAATTATTTTAAACTTCATTAATAAATATCAACTTTCAACAGAATATTTTAAAGAAATGAAAAAAAGTTTAAACAAAAAGGTAAATTTCTATTCATTTTATACCAGATTATCTTACTCCACACATAGTAAAATAGTCAAAAAGTAAGATTAAGCAATAAAAAGCAAATGACATTGATAATTACAATTTTTAACCTCTTTCTAGCGACATCTACAGAAAAATAAAAATAAAACTGAAGAAAAGAGTAGATTTTGCTTTTTGAAAAAATAAAAAAGTTGCTGTTTTTAGAAACATATCGCGTGCTTCTTTGCGAAAATTTCTCAATATCTCTTAAAATCATTTTAGAGAAAACCTATCTGTTCTCTTCAATTTTACGTGGAAAATTACAAGAATGCAATTTCATATTTTAATCTCTATAATAAATATAGAGGTATTATTTTTATAGTATCTTGATTTATAATATAATTCCAAAACATTTGTTAAGTTTTATGTTGAAAAACTTAGATCATCTAATAAATTGTATATTATGTCGGACAATATCTTCAACATAATATAAAATTTATCCTCACATTTTTCCACCCATAGAAACTAATGCTCATTTTATTTTCGTCGAAAATGTGTTCTTTTTTCAAACTGTTGCGGAACTTCTCTGAAATCCTGTCTTCCGTCCTCATAAATATTTACCGCAAACTGCGTAGCTTATCGTCCAAGTCCTACGTTCAATCTTCGCAATGGAATAATTCCGCATTCTCAAAATTTGCAAACGAAACGAATGGCGGTAAAAATTAGCACGTGGATAACAAAAAATAATAAAAAAATTTTAAACTTCGCGCCCCTCGTTTAAAATTGAAAGATCAAAAATTTTATTGCGACCATCTATTCTAATACACCTGACAGGTGCTTTAGTCGTTTGTATTAATAAACTTTAATAGTTCAAAAATGGATCGTCTAAGCGAATTGCATGTTAATCGAACTAAAAATTGACCCTTGGAATCGCGCGATCCAGCCGGCGATCAATGTTTTCGACATTACAACCCCGTTCGGGAATTGCAAAT
>JABFPQ010000158.1:0-14619 GCA_022817265.1 Masnerella sp. ZL-2020
ATTTTAGAAACTTCATGTTACCTTGAAATACATGAAATGGTCCATTTTTACAAGTTTAGGTACCTGCAACAAAAACAAACATTGATTAAAATATGAAAAATAATTAATTCATTTAGATATATATAATTTATCGTACTCATTTTTTAATTGAAAAAGTGAAGAATATTTTAATCATTAATTATGAGTATGATCAATTAAAAGTGTATAATATTCATAAAAATTGATTTATGTTTCCCGTGAAACTTATAGAGGAAAAATGGTTTAAAACATAACGCAATTTGTTAATAATCGTAACTCATTAGGACAGAAAAGTTACAGCGAATTTAATCAACGAACTTTTGTAATATAGTGAAGTTGGATAGTTAATCATAAAGTCCTATTATTTATTACATACATTCTCAATATTGCAACGTTTTTCACATTCTTTCTGCAGTGAAATACATTCTAATTTGAATATTTGTATATAAATTTATAAATTACTCTATAATAATTCATATCTTAAGCAACTGGGTTTATTATAGTGAAGCAATCGTTTTGATTAAAAAAAATGTTTGTTATTAAAAATTCAATTAATTTTTGGAATATAAAATTTACTATGAATAGAAAGCATTTTTAGTACTAAATAATTAATTAAATTTTTTTTTCTGTAATCATTATATTTTTATTCTATTACTATTATCTGCAAACACGCAAACTTAGGATTGCATATAGATAATACGAAAGTGAAAACGTTATTTTTGTAACATTTCACATGTAATTTTATTTTTCTGAATGTGCTTCTCTAACAAATCACAAGTATTACAAATTCCAGTTGAACCAAGTTCATTAGTAATAAAAACTCCATAACATAAACTAGGGTTATTTATCATGAACAAACGTTGATTTCAACGCGATTAAGAAATGTTCATGGCTATTAACAAAAAAATATTGCTTATTCCACGCGATCGTTCGAAAAAAGTGCGATTTTCTGCTGGCTTTCATCGAAATCGCGCGAACAAACGCGCGATTTATTAAGCACAATAACATTTAAATGTTACGCGATAGCAGATATCGCGGTTCTTTTCGCATTTGCATGTTTTGATTTAGACACGCATCTAATTTACGATTTTCATTACCGTTATTAATTGCTTAATAACACGTTTATGATTTTCCTATAACATATATTTGACATACTAAACACGCACGTTTGCGCGGTCGCCCGTAATTGGCCATAAATGCACAATCATGTTGCATTCACTGTACGTCTATTCTCGGATGCAAACACGTCTGGGCATTATATGAAGGTCGACGTAATGTAAACGCTAAAAACACGCTGAACTTGCATCTATGTCAGTGGAAATTTGATTCTATTCCTGATGCCTGTCTTCAATTCGAATAACATTATCCGAGCCGGCATCTTTTACAAATAAATCTTACACAAGTTTCACTTTGCTAGCAGGAATTTAAATTCAATTATCATATTCAAGAAGAATATTTTTTTATAATCACTTTATGTGCAATTCGTTCATCAATAAAAATATTTAATGGCTAGTTAATGAATACTAGTGGAAAAATTTAAGAAAAATCAAGATTTTCTTTATTAAATTTCCAAAAAATTTTTCATTGCTTTTTGTTCCTTAAACTTCTATTAAAACTGCATAGGTATAAGTCTATCAATTTGGAGTATATATAAAAGTTAGTTTTTTCTCAAAAACTTAAGGCAAGTTTTTCGTTACTATTATATAATTATAATAAATTATACAAAAAAATAATGATTTAGACGATTATTTTTTATTTTTATTTAATAATTAAATCTTAGAGTTAGTTTTTCAAGTTTTTAAAGATAAATAAATATTTAGTTTCACTAAGAAAATATTAACAATATAATCGTATTTCAATTTGATCATTTTGTAAGTAAAATGATCAAAATCAATTCTAACCAAAAATTAGAAATATAAATATGTATATCATCTATATATAGATTATATATTTCAATCAGATTACTAAGTAAATCGCAATTTTTTATTTCGAGTAAATGAATAGTATTACTTAAAAATTAGCAAGGTTAATGTAATTTCTTCTATTCTAAAAAAATAACGAAAAATTTACGAGTTATTAACGTTAGGTTACGAAAAACTAAAGAAAAAAAAATTTAGTTTCGCGAACATTTTCTCAAATGAGAAAAATAACCATAAAAGACAAAAAAAATTATCTTAAAAATAAGTTTAATCTTGAAATAAATTCATATGTGGTTAAAATTTTTCATACTAGCAATTCATGTATAAAATATTTCACCAAAAACCTTCACTCAAATACTTGAAATATTTCTATGTCAATCGAGTAAAAAATAAATGCATTTATCGACTATTTATAACTTCAGACCTTTTTCACAATACAAATATAAAGATATAAGACAGCGTTGCTCGAAGATTGAACAATTTCATACATCACTCGAAACATTCAGCTTTTTCGCCGCGAAGCGTAAATTGGCCGCAGGAATTTAAATTGCTACTCTAAATATGAGTTAAACTATTGTTATTGCCGGTTGCACTCGTTATATATTTTTCTCGTAGGTCACGATCGGCGGCTTGAATATTTATAATGTCGTTGCAAATTTGCATAACAAAAGTAAGAGACACTTTAGCCTGTGGCGCGGCGTTGCACTAACACACGTGCTCGCCACATGACGTACAATTTTTACCACGAAACGAAACCGGATCCGCACTTTTTGTGCTGCCAGGGCTTGGAATATATCAGCGTGTTTCTTCCGAAATGAAAGTGAATCTACAAATTGCTGCAATGTAGACTACGGGGATTGCGCGTTCTTGATATGTCACGTCTTAAAATATTTGAGAAAAAACAATTCCTCGAAAGGCGTTCCGTTTCTTTCGCCGAATGAGTTGTGTGTTTATTTTAATTCGGCTTTGGTGCCGCTTTGTGATTACACAAAGTGTACAATGCACGCTTATATGACAAAATGTTTCGTTGTTATATTTTTAGTTATTTTTTGAGCAAACAAATCTTTATATGTTCTGGATTTTAAAATATTAAAAATAGAAAAGTGCTCCAATATACTTAAAGTGAAAAATCAAAATTAATACTGTTTTCAAAAATCAAAATTTTTAAAAAATTTTTAAAAATCAAAATATCACTTTTTAATGTTACTTTATTTTTATGATGAATCCATTAAGTTATCAAATTTATATATAAATGTAGAAATTTTTACTATTTTTTTTTACATACTAAAGAAGAACATTTTTGAAAAGGAATGTTGGAAAACAAGTGGAATGTTGAATTACGAAATGCAGCAAGAAAAGTCTTAAAATAGTTGCGTTTTTTATGAATGTAGTTTGTGATGGTTTGAGGTTTGATTCGCGATCAGATAAAGGCTGTTTTCTAGTGGTCGATATGTCTCGTCTCGTCTCCCTCGCATGATTATTAATAGCTCGGTCTTTGGCAATATGCCTATATCGCTACCTTTATTCATACCCTAGTTGCCCCCGAGTCGGCGGTAAAAATAAATCCTCAAACCTGAGGTCTTGCGCATTCCAATAATTTGCCACATATTTCACTTTGCACAATGCTGGTTATAATTTTCCTTATTTCCCTTTAATGCCGCAGAAACGGCGAATTACCGGCAACATACAACACACTATTTGCCACTTAAATCCTGTAATTTTACATCGCCGATGATTGTAATTATTCCTACAAAATGATAGTTCGCTAACGCGGTTCAATACAAAGTAGTCAAAGGGTCTAATTTATCTTAATAGCCCTATTTTTCGTCCTTTTCCCAGCGATTCGCCTGGAAAATGATCTCATAGTCGTGACACAATGACCCGGTACATTTTCCCATTGCAAATCGATCTCTCATTGTTTTTATTTCGTGGAAGATCGATGCGAGCGCAATTAACCTTATTATGCAAATGGGAAAAAGTCGGCGGTTAATAACGGCGTGCAATTAAATCGAGAAGATGCATTTGCATGAAGTTGCGTCGGGCGTACAATTAAGTACAGTTTTTGCGGCTGATTTCACTGTCAACAAACGGAAATGGATCGCGGCGAGGCCGATATTTAGGTAACGAGAGCGATCAGCGCGCCGATGATTATAATCACGACGTTAATGGCTCTATCGCTGCGAGCTCGCGGCCATTCCTTCTACAAATTACTCTTCTGTTATTCCGCAGAAATAATTACGCGATTGATGCGCGCTAATATACATAATAAATAATGGCCGGCCGAGCTATCTTGCCGGAAGTCCCACGTGGCTTCAGCGACGCTATTAATCCCCCGTCTTTCCATTCGCTACCGTGCCTTCGTTTATTTTCTTATTAAATTGAATTATTTCAGTTAATTATATCAATTTTGTACTGTTACTCGGTTCATTTTATTCGCATTTGTATCGCTACATTTTTATAATACTATGTACAGTAAAATATTATCGTATATGTAATTTTATCGTATTAAATTTTTCAATTTATAACGATTATTATTATTAGTTCAATGGAATTATTGCAACTTTGACCATTGTATTATCAAAATTATAACTTTAAAATTTACAGTATATTTCGAGAATTTGATTGCAATTTGAAATATATGATTGATATTAATAAAAAATTGGATCGTACATTTTTCTTCATTTAAATCGTCATAATTAAGTACCACTACTCTCGTTTCGCTTAATCACAATTTTTCATAGCATTAACAATTTTGAAAACTTTTACACACACGAAAATTCGATCAGCTTGGACAACTGAACATTTCAATTGGATTCTGAAGTATGAAAGCAAAAAATTACCCATTTTTTGTTAAATTTGGGAAAAATGAGAATAACTTGGTTTTTAAAAAATATTGAAATTCCGTTTAGACAATTTATTATCTATGTAATTCTAAACATTAAATAGAACAATCAAATGTAGAAATACGACCATCTAATTGTAACGACAAATTCGAATGTATCAATAAAATAATGATACTAATGTGCAAATTAAACTAAAATTGTACAATTATGTCATTATTTTAAAGTTAAACAACTGTATTATGATATTCTGATGAAGAAATTAAATTAATTTCGAAACGTCAATTTAAAATCAATAGAAATTGAGTTCCTTATTTGGCAAATTACCTATACTAATATTCAAATTAAATAGAACAATTAAGCAAATTAGTCGGATATTCAACTCCAGGACATAACCTAACTTTTAACAGAATTTATTATATTTTCGTGTTAAAACAAATTTTTTTAGAAAAAAACTCACAGTAGATCTCTTCAGAACGGTAATTAGAATTTTTTATTTAAATCGAAATTTCATGATTTTATGTGTATTCTGTGTACAGTAGATCTTTTGGAACAAAAAAAATGAGAATTTGATGGCAACATGCAAATTTTTATTTCAAAAGATCTCTTTATAGAATAGACCAAAAATCTTGAATTTTTTTTTAAATTCTACAAGAAATCTGAACATAACTGCTATGAGTTTTTTTGCTAATATTTGTTATTAACTAAAACATTACTAAAAAAACATTTTTTCACTATGTTACCGACATTCTTGGTATTACATTTCGTCTTAACAATTGTAGTGACAAAAAACATTATTCGTTAATTTAACTTAAAAACTAATTTATGTTGAATCACAAATCGATAGAAAATTGCGGATTTTAAACATTTTGCTTGTATGACCAATTAATTTGACTGATACATACAAATTATAGGATTTTTTTAACATAAAAAATGTGATTCGTTTTACTATTATTTTCGATTTTGCAAATATTATATACACTGGAAGTTTTTCAGTAATTTCTGACAAAGGTGTTGAATAATAACTTCATTTTTTCAATTAAAAGCTATAATGTAAAAGTGACAAATTGCAGTAAAGTCAACTGAACAATTCAGTTAATTTGAATGAATTTTGCACTAACTAAGATACTTAGTTGAAATGATTAAATACCGTAATTTTCTTTGTCGGTGTACCTCCTAAAAAATTGGAAATCCTAAGACTTATTGTAAACTTCTTCCATTGAAGAAGACATCCTAGTGTAAATAACAGCTGAAGTTAAAAGTCTATACTTTACCGTGGAGCCGTTAAGTTTGTTTGAAGCTGTACACGATCAGAAGTGGAAAATATGTATAGCAAATAAGTCGGGTGGCAATAAAACGAAATGTAAATTGATACAAAAGCGTGGAGCGATCGGCGAAGAAGTCTTTGTTTGTCGGTTTCGAAATACGTGTGCACAACGTAACGTGTGCAAATGCGATAATGGGAGAGTATTGCTCGGCACTCGTAGCCATTCTCACCTACGTGAGCACAATGCTGTCATTAGGGCCGGCGTTGCGACGAGCGAAGGTTCCCAGCGCTAACCCAATTCTTTTTACGGTGTATCACTTCTACCGGATGACGAGTGGAAAAAGTCGGGGAAGGCTCGGGAACTGTGTCGATTAACAGGCCACGATATCTCGAAACGGCGAAATTTCACAATATGTAGACCCACGCTACGAAAACCAGGGGTCGAACAATCGCGAGTTATTACCACTTTACGTTAGTTTACCGCCAATGCTTCTTGGTTAATCGCCATCTCGAGAACGCCGTGACTTATCTCAATCAATTTTAGTGCCATAATAGACGAAGTAGGTGAATATTGTATGGTGGTGCACTTTTTCTGTTTTTGAGTTTTACGAGGGTGGTTTGTTCTTTTCGATGGTCTACAAGTGGGGGAAATCAAGTTTTTGAGTGCATTCTTTATTTTACAAGTGATCTCAAAATATACAGAAATGAATAAATTAAAAAATTAAAAAAAAAACATTTTTGACCTCGGCAATAAAAATTTGCAAAAAAAGTTTTGCAAAAATATTTGCAAAGGCATTAAAAACTACGACATCTCAAAGTCTTACTTTCAGACAATAAGTGAAATCATCTTAAATTCAAACTATAATTCTGAAATTTAGTCTCTCACAGTGTAAAATGCAAAATTTGAGACATCATATTTTTTTAGAAGGCAAAGTTCAAATATTTTAAACTCAATCTTTTTTACACAGAAAAAAATGTTTAATCATGACAAATTGCACTTTTTTCGAGATGGTTGAAGTGTGACTGTAAACAATTGATGTAACAACGATTGAATTCATTTGAAGTTAATGTTAAGATTGACATAATTGAGTGACAGTGAAACAGCTGGAAGTCATCGAATAGGGTCAGATTGCGTTATGCATAAATCTGCGATCACTGCTAATAAAAAATGCTGGTGTCCTTGCACGCCGTAATAGGATACACGAGTTTCTCTTCCTACGCTTTTTTCCTATAATCGTCTCAAATGTCATAGAGAAAGGCCGCGTGTTACCCGCTGCCTCTCGACTCATCCCGGCACCGCTGCTTTCATCGCCGCTGTTAATTTATTTGCACTTCTTGTGTGTCGTCTGTCAACCCACGGTCTATCGCGATATCGCCGTTTCCATTAGTACACACTTTTTTGTAACATGAGCAATCAAAGACATGTTTTTTACAATAATCGAAAACCTTCGGAAATTTTATAAACATGATTATATTCAATTTTTATGATAATAATATTTTTGGTAAAAATGTTGAGATGAAAATATTTAATCCCTGATGAATAAATTTATTTGTAAATAAATGAAAAAATGATAAATGTTTTTATTTTTTGATAACAATGATGATAAAATGATGAAATTGTAGAAATTAATTTTTTACCTAATGTTGTTAAAAAACGTACAAAAAATAGATGCAATTTTTTTGGCAACGTATACAATTGTCTAAAGCAATTTTTTTTTGTTTTGTTTTTTTACATTTAGTTAATTGTGTTTTACAATAGAACTGGTAATTGTATTATAATCAAATACTGTTTTGCCACTCCCTTATCTATGTATCTATTTTTTTGCTATTGACTTGCGTGACTGACATTTCGCATAATTAATTTGATCGAGTTAAAAAAAAACAGAGAAAACCGATAGTAAACACATAGTATTGAAAGATCATTCGGTTATTAATTGATCGGTAATACGGGCGCGTGAAAAATGCAAATCACGTGAGCGGCAAAAAGGCGCGATTATCAATTTCAGCGGGATTATTACGACACTTTGTATCCGCCGGGGCCGTTTCATTCCGTGTCACTCACGGTAATGAATATAGCCGCGCGAACAGGTTGCAGGTGCCAACATGCAAACATCGTGATTAATAAGCCACCGATTACGAAAATCGATACGATTTGTGACCACAAAGCACTTATCCCGTTCCAACAAGAAAATCGCGAGTTTCGCGAGTCGATCGCGAATTAATGTAGCGTATGAAAAGCGCTAATTTCCAAACAACTAATCGTAATCGTAATCAACTCGTATCCTGGGTGATTTCCTGTCGGATTGCACTTGCCCAAGAAGTGCGTGTTAATCTCGTTCGACGTAATTATTTTGTGGGATTTCTAATAATTTTTTAATTTTTTTTGCTATGGATTAACTATATGATTGGTAGTACACAAATCCAAAAAAAATTTTTCAAACTTAAATCCAGGATAAAAATATTTCAATTCGATTTCGAAACAAGAATTCTTTGGTTGCAGAATTGTGCTGAAAATTTTGTGTACTTAACATTTAGATGAAGAACTGCTATAGTTTCAAAATTTAGCTGACAGCATTTTCATTCAAAATTATATTTTTCAAATGTTAAATGATATATATTTCTAAAATCCATACACAAACACCGAACGAAATGTTTTTCTCATAAAACAATTCAGATATTTTCATCTGATGTTTTTTCTTATGCTGAAATTTTGAATATTATATTTTTCAATCATAATTATTGCAAAAAAATGTATTGTATTATATGGTATATCATCATTTATACGAATTCACAAAATACAATCTGCTATACTATGCCTTAGTTCGTCTGAAGAATGTGGTTCGAAAAAGGAAAAAACTCGAAGAAAGAAATATCCTATAGCCAAAGAAACTGAATATGCCGATTCGTAACATTCCAGACAGTTATCGTAATGTATATGTGGGAATATTTGATGCCATAATCCATATGAAGGGCTAACTGTTCATATCAGCTGCTAAACCAGTTTTGTATATTTTGTATTCTATATATGTAAGCAATCCAACTGTACCAGAATAATAAAAAATTTTCCGACATATTATACTTTATAAGGAGATGTGTTCTTGAATGTAGAATAGCTTTTCGTCAATAATGAACTTTTTATATAAAAAATATTAATGTTCTACTCCTCGAAATTAATAATCTTCATTTATAAATTTTATTAATTGAATCTCTCATTATTTATAAACAATCAAATAAAATAATAAAATGTTTTTTGTTACGTTATTATCTTATATATTTATATTTTTTTGCGTATGAATAACGCATATATATTTTTTCAAATAAACGAAATAAAGGAAGTATTTCGCCTGGGAAGTATAATTTTATTTTACAAAAAATGATCGTAATCCAATGTCGGATTTTACAACAAACATAAACTTTTTATTGAAACGAATCGCGACCCCTAATTACCGATCGACATAAAAGCTTATCTTTTCGCGAATTAATTAGCCATAATGGCGCAAAAATGGTATGTAAAGTTACATCTGGTGCGTCAAAGATTAGGCCGCGGGTAGTATTTCACGTCGCGACTTCGTGCTCGTAAATTTGCGCGCGACGCGAATCGATTTGTAGGAAATCGGAAGGCCGATAAAATCGGCCGGCCCGGCTATTTTTCTAACCGCGGCGTTGCGCAACGACCGGTTATGCGCTCTGAATTGAAATTGTATAACGCCGCTGAATAACGTACGTGTTACGTGCAAATTAAACCTTCCGATCTTATATGCTTTAATTATGACCGGTTAATCAAATTCAGTGGCAATTTTACTCGTGCGGCTATCATTAAACTTTTTTTCTCCCGGTAAAGGAAATTAAGATTTAATACTATAGGAATTTTGCTTTAATTTTGCCTTTTTTCATTCATTTGAATGCAACAAAAATTAACAATTATACATTTTTTTACATCATATCGCAGAAAAATGTTTAGTTAAAATATTTGCAAATTTCAGCTCAAATCTTTGGTAATTTTTACTAACAATTATAACAAAAATTGTAAGTTTACAAGTTTTATTTTTTATTAAAAAAAACATAATCTATGATATAATTTTTTAATAAATAAAGGTTTCATTTTTTGTGGATGAATGAAATTGTTAATTTTCAATTCCAAAAAATTGTTAAAACACACTGCTGATATTATTTTCCATAATCACTGATAAAACAAATTTTTAATCTGTAATCATTTTAACAGTTCATGTATCAATCTAATTAACAATCAATATCTACATTAAAAATCGGTAGATATGAAACGGCGAATGCCTTTCGCCGCCTTATTAATATTCCAAGTTTTGACTGCGGCAATAAAATCGTACAACTAATTTTCATTCGTTTGAACGTATTAATTCATATGGCATTAATTAGCTCGATAAAGTAGACGCACACATAGAACCATATTATTAAAACAGCTATCTAGATTGTTATTTTAACTATCTTAGAAAGTAAAATTTACAATCAACGGATTATAGGGAAATTCTCGAATGATATTTAGAATTTTTTCAAAGATATTCTACATAATTTTATATGTTTTAGAGAAGTAGAAGATTTCATTTTTAGTTGCAATACGAACGGTATGAGATCAAGCACTCCTTTTCTTGTCTTAATTATTTCTTTCGTACAAATCGGTCCTTTCGACATCGGTCTAAGGATAACTAGATTCGATATAAAAATACACTATTGTTTTTTTTATCAATCCGTTTTTGTAATTTTTTTCTTTATTTCGAATTGTAATTTTTTTGCATGTTTATACGTGATATTTTTGTTTAAATTGAATATGGATTATTGTTTTATTGTGTTGTTCGAAAATTGCTAAATTTCGTATGTCTTATTTTAAGATATCAGTTACCTAATCGAGTAACTTAGGCCTATGTCAAAATATCTCAAAAAAGTACAATACAATTAAAATTTAATTCATACGTTTATTTTTCAGAGTGATTATATACATATTATATTTTTATTTACAATTTTTTCTGAGCGTTACTCACTGTTTTTACGAATTCTACGAAGTCTGCCAAACATAGTCATTATACATGACCGCAATTTCGATTTTAGTCTGGACTCACCTGAAACGAAAACAAAAACAAAATTAGACGTCGCGCAAAACAGAGGACAAAATAATTACGATTACATTCAAAAACTACAGTTAACTGTTCCACTTGGCGAAAAAAGTTGCGCCAAACTTAATCACCGCTTCTTGCAACAAAGAGTTCGTTAACCCCGCCGCCTTTTACAACCTCGGCAACCTTCGCAGCTCCTAACCTTCCTGCGGCCGCACTTATGCGTTTACGCGTTAATGCCACAGCGACCTACGGACTATGTATGGTACGATACCAAGTCAGTTGCAATAACAGTGCGATTCACGAGATCGTTTCTCTGCAGTAATTTGGCTCAATTTAATGGTGTTTTCTTTTTTCTACTTCCGCCCCCGGTTTTCGCAATCTATGGACATATATATACTTTTATGTAACAGAAAAATATCAAATATTCTATATAAAAATTTTAACTTTTTGATATAGAATATTTCGTTTCAAAATTCAGATGAAAAATGTTTCACTTAAAAATTTAGAGAGAAATTTCGTCTCCAAGTTCAATTAGGGGTTTTTATCCGAATTTTGGAAAAAAAAAGAGTTTTTAGATACGAAGTTTGGAAACGACAAGGTTTTTCAACTTATTTTGAACTAAAAAAATTTGTCTTTCTAAATTTTGGTATATGAAACATTTTATATTTATATTTTGCAACAAAAGTTCACCTTATAATTTTACATGTGATATTTTTTCTCTTTGTAGTTAATAAAGGTATATATCATTACAAATATCAAATTTACATTCAAAATAGATTTTTAAATGAAAATTTTTGATTTCGGTAATGACATTTTACGTATCAATATATAATGTCTTCGCTTGAAGTAATATTTGTCCAACGCTACATTTATACGAAATAAAAAATACTTGTCTTGGGCGCAACGTAATAATACAATAGATTTGCGCGTAACAAAGACACAGAACGCAATGATGGAAATAAATTGCATATCTGTTGGAGTATGAAGCGGTTGCAAAGTGTGGTCATTGTTCTCAACAATGAGTGCGTTCGATTGTTATCGTCTTCTGCTATAGATTTAACGCTCGAAAGTATGTTACCGTTTTCGTTCCTAACGCAGATCAGCCGGAATTTCCTATCGGTATAATTCGCGTGATTTACACTATAAAATGAAGTGTTTCCAAAGTGTCTCAAATTGTCATTTTGAGACACTTATGTGTCTCAAGATGGCGATTTGAGACACAAAAGGTGTCTCAAAACGCCATTTGAGACACTTCTGAAACACCTGGTTTTGTAGTGTAGGGATCAACTATTTCTCAAAGCTATAATTTTGTAAATTTTTAATCAAATACTTGACCAACTTTTTGGAGTTGTGTTTATGATATGAAAAAATTGACTAGAAAACGTATGAAATTTAAAATGCGCGAATGAAAATGAGCATGGCGCTATAATTGCCACAATGTTGTCGGATGGGTGTGGGTGAGAAATCGCAGACGGAGGTGTCTAACGAAACACGATCTCCTATTTAATGTTATTAGAAAGTATCGTAATGGAATAATCGATAGGCGCTGCGGAAATTGATTGTCGATCTTCATAGCGTGACCCGACAGTTGCACGCCATCGCGGGATCCAGCCGCGCGATTTCGAACTTATGATGGATCATTCGCCTGGAAAGTCAATCGATAGTGCAAGTGATTTTTCTTGTTTAAACAAATCAAAAACAAATTACATGACGTAGTAATAATATAAATCTGTTTCCAAGTATTTCATTGAAAATATTTATTGGAAAAAAAATAAATAATATATATATTTGCATTATTTATGTGACATCATCATAAATTTTAAGATACCAATTTTATTAAAAAATTTGTAAAGCTGTTTGCTTAGTCTCATTTTTGCAATTTTTTGTGCAAAAATTAGTAACTTGTTCTCAGTTAATTCACTGACAGATGAACAAACGCAAACGAATTAAAACTAATCTTTGTTTACTTTTAATAAATAATGCAGAAAAAATATTTGTGCAACAGCATTGTGTATAGATCTTAATTCCAACTTGCAATATAAATAGAAGTACATATATATTGTTCCATTGTGCAACATCATTTTTCATAGGTGTACACATCTCAACCCAATAAAATGAAGTCCTGCATTATTTATTGTCATTTTACATTTTTACTAATGTGTTGTAGTGTGAAACATTTTTGCACCATAACTATTCCCAGACCTTTGCAATGAATGAAAATTGCACAATCCTAGATGATTTCATAAATCTTATTTATCATCATCATTGTATTAGTGGGAACGAAAAAACACTCCTTAAAGAGTTCCAATTAATTTTCTCACCAAAAAAACAAAGAAATGAAATTACGAACCAAATTTTAAAATTTTCGCATTAGAAGATTTGTAGAAAAAATTATTTTTTGTTGTTTCAAAAATTTTATTTTTTGGAAACATACCTATTCAGTTAAAAAGTTAAATGTAAAAATGTTTAAAAATCGTGTATCACTTAAGATCATTAAATTGCGAAATTGAATATTGTGACTATAATTTATGTTCAGTTAGTAGACTGCCGAGTTCACCTAATTTTCCATCGCCACTTTGTCCAACATCCCCATCATAAAAGCGTGTATATATAGATTCGAGAAAGAATATTAATCGCCATTAATACGTCGGATGGATTTCGTAAAAGCTCGAATCAAATTAATAATAATGCGCATCTTTCGACTAAATTTATCATTTTAAATTTAACATTTGGGGTCGCTTATTTCCAGCGTCAAACGACCGGTTCATTTTAATGGCATTTCTTCTTAATTTGAGGGTGGAGAACGAGTTGGCATTTAGCATAAAAGCCAGGACGCCACGTGTTTTCGTTTGGACATGTGATATCTAAATGAAACATTTAAACCTTTTTCGGTTATTTTATCAAATAATGTCACCAGTTTTTTTATACTTCAATAAATTGTTTTCCAAAGGTAAAATTTTTTATTTCAAAAATTAAGACGTGATTAAAATTTTTTTATTTATTTATTTTTTTTTTGAAGTTGAAAAAGGGAGGGGGTGGATTTTTCTGGAGATAAAAAAATCGTACTGGTAAAATGCAGATGTATAAGTGAAAATTTAACTACACGTTGATTTCGAAATTTGAAATTGAAGAAAAAAGTAAAAGTTTGAAGAGATAATGCTGGGCTGAAGAGGAAAAATACCGTTTGCCCGAAGCGGATGTACCGTTAATGTTGCCGCGGCGAAATTATACGAATTCGCGACGATGGCGGAAAGATCGACCGATTCCATTTCTCGGCCGCAGAAACGAAGTTTTCGCGTGGGATCGCGCGGTCCATTAATACTGCTGTCACAGCCGCAGCGCTTATAATCATAGTGCTCGCGCGGCGCAGGCGCAAGATAAATTTCGCGCGGAAAAATATCGGCGCGCGCGTGATTAAGCGGCCGGCTTTCAAAATAGTGTTATAACGAGCGGTCCGCTATCGCCGGCCATTTATCAATAAAACGTAA
>JABFPQ010000159.1:0-14613 GCA_022817265.1 Masnerella sp. ZL-2020
CGAGATGTCATGATGATATCCAATAATTGCTCACCTCTTGAAAGTGTTTTGAAAAAAAGGAAGATGGGAAAAACAAGGCAAATCACGTCAATTCCATGTCCATTATTAATTGATAAATATATCAAGAATATGGATGGAGTTGACGTAGCTGATCAGAAGCGGTCTTATTATGAGACGGGCCGTAAAAGTAAGAAGTGGTGGAAATATCTATTTTTTTTCGTTTTCGATGTTTGCATAATTAATGCACATATATTATGCGACATTGCGATGGAAAAGAAATCATCGCAATTAGATTTTAGAAAAAAGTTAATTTTACATTTAATTAGCGATTTTTCTTCTCGAAAAAATGTTATTCAGCAAAAACCGTTGAGAAATTTCAGTAAAGACACTCATGAATTAGAAAAAAGTAAATATCTGAGATGTTGTGTGGTTTGCCTAAAAAACAATAATCAAACTACCACAAAGAGATCTGTTAGATCATACTGGCAGTGCACAGTTTGTAAAGTCAATCTCTGTAAAAGAGAATGTTTTATTATTTATCACAATGTGAAATAAGTTCGTTGTAAAATATAATGTTGAATTATTCATTACACTTTATGTTGTCAATATTAATTTATTTTTCTCATCTGAAAAATGCATGTATTTGTAAAAGTTAAAAATGTATTTTATTTTTATTTTAATAAAAGTGTCCAGTTTGCATAGTAAGAAATCAATATACTTGTTTATTTATATTCCATATTTACAGTCTTATTATAAATTGAGACGTCATTGACCTTTCTATGGGTTTTAAGATAATTTTCCAGAATCTTATTTGACACCCTTCTATAGGTTTTAACTACGGCCCTGGAATGTCATACGTTTAAATTTCCCGCGTAGAGGTTAGAGCTCCCGCGTGAAGTGGAGGAGATACGATTGGTGCCTGAATCAGTTAAAAATTGTATAACTGTTGATAATTAATAGAAAATAAAAATATATTAAAATTTCGGGACTACGAAACATTTTTAGTTATTAATTTAAATTATTTAAAAAAATAATTAAATTATACAGAAAAGTTTTCTTTCATTTTTTTGGTATATATACATTAATATAAAGCAAATAATTAAAAAAATTACAATAATAGACGTATTATCATACTTTCTATTTATATTAATATTTGTTTAAAATAATAATAATTTGTATTTTTCAAATAGATATATCTACACAAAAAAGCTTAAATGGTTGCACCTTAGTTTATGACGGGCAATAATGGTGACCGTCAGGGGTTCTCTAAATCGGCACCCAAAACTGGACACAAGGAAGGGGAAGCTAGTGTACGCTTTCAAGAGAAACTCACGGTATACTTTCTTGCATACGAAGGCATTCCAGAGTCCAAAACGTCTTCGTATATACGATCGTATGTACGATCGTACATACTTCCGTAATGCCAATTTCGTATATACGATCGTATATACGTCACTTTCTGTAGGGATTGTCCATGTTAAAACATATATTTACATATCTTTTACATATATATATACAGGGGGTTGCATTTTACATTACGTTCATGAATAACTCTGAAACCATACATCGTAGCAAAAAATATGCTCAATCAAAAATTGTATTGTTTTGCGAGGGAAATCGGATCTTGACAAAATTGCCCCCTCCTCAGGCTCCGAGGAGGGCAAAAAAGCGGATCAACTTGAACATCTTAGATGGGAAACCCTATTTTTCATTATAGATTTGAAAAGAGCGCTGTAATCGCAAAAATATGACTTTTTTGAAAAATTACGTCATTGAATTGTGTAAATAACTGAATAAATGATCATGTATGTTAATTATTTTATTAATTGTTTATTTTGAGGTTTGTGTGCCACCGGCATTAGCGTTACTCACTGTGCACCACGAAGAGGATGCGCGATCGGACTTAGCACATCGATTGGTCCTGAAAAGTACCGATTCATTGTAGCATATTAATTGGTCCTGAATAAGACCGATTTATTGTTGCCTACAACCTACAATTATTGTTTAAAGTGACGTCCGTTGTTGTTGCGGCATATCGTCACTCTTCTCTCGAAGCTATCCACCGTTATTCGCAAAATGTTAGGATGGATTTCTCTACAAGCACGACGAATCCTCTCTTTCATGTCGTCGCGTGTGGTTGGCGGTTCGCGGAAAACTATGTCCTTAAGATACCCCCACAAGAAAACTCAAAGCACGTCAAATCCAGAAACCTGGCCAGCCACGAACTAGATTTGCATAATGCGCACTTGCTCCCTTACTGCTGAAACCACATTGTTATGCTCAACTGCAAATCCACCTTTTCTGAAAACTCTGGGAAGTCTTCACGCAAGAATTAGAAACACCGCTCGCCTGTCAATAATTCTTAAAAAAATGTGGTCCTATTAAGCATCTATCTAAAATACCGCACCACACATTTAGACTTTAACGAAGTTGAGTTTTCAGTTCTCGCATCCAATGAAGGTTTTCAGCGCTCCAGTAATGGCAGTTGTGTTTATTAACAATGTTTATGTTGTGAAATGTTGCTTCGTCTGAAACATTACATGGCGAAAGAAATCTGGATCCCTGGTCTCTTTTTGATCAGCCCACTTGCAGAACTCAAGCCTGATTTGAGGGTCATTTTCCATCAACGCTTACACAAATGTCATGTGGTGTGGGTGAAATTTCGCATCTTTGAGGATGTGTTGTGCTGTTGATTACAAAATTCAACAGCACAATTCCAAGTTCTTTTTCAATAGCTTGCAGATTTATGTGTGGATGGAAGTGCACCAGTCTTAAAACGGTCAAAGTTTTGACTGGGTTGTCGGCATCCCTCCGGTCAACATTTTCGCGATGTCGTGTCAGGTATCCTTTCCGAGCTCTTGCCTCGATATTCCAAATTGTTTCCGGTGTTGGATGATCAAGATAAGGGTAACGTCTGGCGTTAAGCCGGGCCGCTATAGCATAATTCTTTCAAGCTTTCTCGAGAATTAACAATATCTCCCCTACCGCATTTACCAAATGAGGCCTCCCGACCATTGTGAACTCCGTAAACGATTGTTTTTCAAAACCACTCAAATACAGTATTTCACGTTTTCTATTAACTCATTCACCGACATAGCTTATCCCCTCCAAAATGTCGGCGAGACCCAACCTTACCGCGAGAGCTAGGCGCGCTAGGAACGTACCAATATGTGGCGCATAGGGTGCGATCTCAAACGTTTTCTTTATATTAATAATAATGTACAAAAATAATATGCATTCATTTTTATTTCTCATTGTAAACAATATAGAAATTGCACACCTGTGAAATAAAATTATTAAATCATTATTTTCATAACTATCGGAAATTGCAAATGTAAACATAACCTAAAAATCTGTCACATTTATCTGTGTTGAATTTAAACATTTAATGATTTGCAACGTTAATATTTTCTTTGCACATTTTGAAAAACAGCACATTTTTCGTATGTTTTATATAAATAAGAATCTAAAATACAGAATGCAAAGATATGTAAAATATAACTCAATACCAAGTATTTTGTTCTTACCTTTAAAACAGTGTCTGATATTTTACTTTATTTGTTTATATGCTTAAAATTTAACTACATTCAACAATTGCAATAAAAACACCAGATAATCTCAATATTATTTGCCAAGAAATTCTTGATAATCTGAAGTATTGTCAATAGTCCTACGGCACTGAGAACTTTGCGCCTATTGGTCGTAAACAGTCAGCTGACCTAGCTCACACACACAAACATACATTTTCCCACGCTCGGCACACCGTGATTCCTCGTGCTTCTTGACGGTGAATGAGTTAATAAGAGTCGTCGTCGAGGTACACCGTGCGGGAATAATCATTTAAATCATCTGGACGGAATATCTAGATCTCATCTGGAATTATGCTAGATTGAATCGGGACAATTCTATTGAATTTACCTAGATCCTGATCTGGGCAGTTGTCCAACTATAATATAGCTTCATTCTGAATAGATTTCAGACATTTCGTCTAGATCATATTCAGGCCTAACCGAAACTATTATTTTCGCGTTATGTCTTATCTTTAAGCCATTTTCGTTAATGTTATGACAGACCTAACCTCAAAAAGTTAATAGTATCGATCATTAATTAATAAAATAATCAATTAATGGTCAATTAAAAATGATAAAGATGACCTTTACACAGTTTATGTGACATATTACCCACATGTTAACAACTGTAATTTTTACAACGTTTCGTGACGCATTAACGGGAATCGGTTAAATCCGTATTATTTTTATTAACTTTAAAAATTAAGAGAAATTCTTCGATATAAATAGGAAAACTAAAAATGCAGATTTTAATATTGTATTATACGAGGACAAATCTTGTTTTTGCTAAAACCTTCTATCGTTTATTTGGGGAACAAACAATTACTTTAGAAGCTATAATAATTCCAATGATTGTTTTCATTACCTTAAAAAGTATGGAAATGCCCAAATTCATGAAGGGTTTGGTGAAATCAATAACACTTTCCCGCGCGTAGTTGATGGTCATGGAACCCACGGCGAGGTCAGCTTTCTAAAATACAGATCAATGAGTCGTTTAAAAAGCGCCACTCAAAACACCCGTACAAATGCTATTTACAGTGGTGTGTGCACTGAATTACCGAAACGGGGTACTACTTACACATACAAAGTAGGATAGAGAAAAAGAGATCGAAATAGAAAAAGAGATAGAAATCGAACGTATGTACACTGACATGTAAAACGTGCATGGTCGCGTGAACTTTTCATCGCTTGTTCCAAGATTCGCAATGAGCGACGATGATTAAAAACGGCATGGATTAAAAATCTGTTATTTTAATCGACACGCAGTTATTGTTACGAGTTTGTTTCGTTCAAAGTTGTGATTAATGAACTGTAACAGTCGTGGTCGAACGCCGATGCGATGCTTCGACGAGCATCCAACGTATTCTGCGAACGTTTTCATCAAGTTATGTGCCAGTTCGCTCGCGACGTGTTTTTGTTGTCATTTGTTGAACCAGTTAAGCGAATTCGCGTTGTATAATTTAACAGCATTCAAGTATTCATTCACTGATAATTATTTTATGAGCTTTGTATTGTGAAAATATTCTAATATTGCTGTTGTTTTTCGTCAAAATAGGTTAATCTTGGGTAAAATCGGAATTCAGATTGTAATTTTGCATATTTATACTTGAATACACTAAGCAAAAAAACTGATCACTTTGAACAGTCCGAAAATTTGCCATTTTCAAATGTGGGGCATTTCGTTAATTTTCATCGTAGAAAAAAACGACAAATACCCTCTAAATTTTTAAATTATTATTATATCAATTCACGAATGATTATCTTTTATTTCATTTTTGACGTCAGTGTTGCCAACTTAAATCAAGCAACTAAAATTGCTCTATTGAAATGGTAAGCCCCACATTTGAAAATAGCCAATGTTCGTACTTTTCAAAGTGATCAGTTTTGTTGCTTAGTGTATTTATAAAATTTTTTCAAATTAATTTCAATCTACATAAATTCCTAAACTAAAAAATTATGATTTTCAAGTAGCTTGAATGTTTGCTAAAAGAAAAATTACAAGTTAGTTCTTGTAATAGGAATTCCAACATTTTGCTTAACTGATAAAACATACACTTGACGAGATCATGGGGCCAATGAGAAATCTTAAAAGCATTTCAAGTATTATTACTATTACTGGGCCAGTTACTTTGGAAAATCGGTAAATAACGTAACAATGGTAATCGTACGTTATTCACCGCATATACGTATTAATCCGCGGAATAATCTCTAACGCCCAAGTATTGAATTTGCCGTTTCACATTGGACATCAACTACCAAGACGGAATTTAATGTTAGAAATGAAAGCCGGGGCAATATCGCGGCTTAATAAATCTCTTTCTGCTGACTCGGGAAAGGTCTTGGTTGTTGATCCATCGCTAAATTGGACAAATCCGTAAGACAAACGCCCGTGTTCGGCTTATAATCGACAGTTCATGAACATTGGCGTGATTCCGTTGGTCACCTGTTTTTCGACTTAGTGCCACTTGATTGTCGCGCGAACCACTCGCAAGTTCGAGAGGGGCGCCATCTCGCGGATTCAAATTGGCTAACGCGTGCGTCACAAGACAATGATCACTTGGGCTATAATGGTAACTACAATTGCCACGACGTTTCGAGCGTACAACCACAACCGTAGTCATTTTTGCATTACCATTTTCGTACATCGCCGTTGCGGATCATTGCATCACCTTTTTTTACGTCGTTACCTTGTTTCAATGGTTAGACCTCTTGTAATCGCAACTTTTTCTTAGAATGTGTTTGGTTTTTCAGAGTGCTCCAATCAAATTGTAACCATTCTTTATTAATATACTATAGGTATTTCATCATTTCCAGTTTATGACGTTTGAAAATATTTCAAATATATTCATCATAAGATGAAGTCAAATGACATTTCTTTGAAAACGATTTTAAATGGTGGAAAATAAAATTTCCTTCTTAAAGGAAAAAAATGGGATCTTAGTGAACTAAATTTTAGAAAATATAAATTTGAGATTGACGATGTTTTAATAGGCTTTTATATATGGAAAGCCCCTTTTAAGGGAACATGTAAGCAAAAAATGAAATTTTGAAATTAGGAAACTTGAGAATTACTCATTGGAAAAATGAGAATTACTTTTTACCACTCTAAAAACTGGAGCTACAAAAGTGCCTTACTTTAAGACGACAATGTCTTAATTTAAGATACTGTCATTTTAATTTAAGATACTGACGTCTTAATTTAAGACACTGACTTCTCAATTTAAGATATTGACGTCTTAATTTAAGAGACTTTTGTAGCACTAGTTTTAGAGTGACTTCAGTAATATCGTAATTCTGTTTGGACAATTTATTCTCCACAAAATTCTGAACATTAACCCTTTATTTGACTTGTCTACTATGTGTGTACGTAACATGTTTTCTGATTAGCTAAACATAGGCATACTATATTTCTATTGGTTACTTAAAATTTGGGGACCTCGAGAGATTATACCGAGGATGTATTAAACAAAAAAATGAAGTGAATGAGTTGGATATTTATTTTGGATTTTTAGTTGGATTTTTAAATTAACTATTTTTCCAAATCTACCTTCTAACTGATAAATTTCACTGTGAAACATAACAAATTTGTGGTACAATTATATTATTATTAACAAAATTAATTATCTTATCGATTTTTTTATCACAGGTCGACATTTTTGTCGACCAATGTTTGTTGAGTCAACAAAAATTTTTTGTTAAATCAACAACTTTTGGTTGAATCAACCCTATTTTTGTTGATTCAACAAAACGATTTTGATGCATAAATAACTACAAAACTATTTTGTTGAATCGAAAAATTTTTTGTTCATTGATTAACTATTACCAAAAGATGCAACAAACTATATGAAAGAAATCTCATCATTATAAGATTTATTTACCACCTCCCACTCCCTACTTTTGATAAAATGTATTAAAATTTAAATTAAATAAATTAAATTAAACCAAACACCACAAAAATTTTGCACTAATTACCAGAGGTTTGACCGTAAGCTGCTTCTCTTAGCGACATTGTTTATGAGTTGTCAATTATAATTCGTGAAACATAACAAGACGGGCACAGTTTAGACGCGAAATCGCGCGGCTTGAAGCTCACATGTGCTCTAGATCATTTTTAGTCTAATACATAAACATATACATGCATAACAAAACAGCGTCTCTTTATTCATAACGATGACATTTTTCGGTGCACTGAAAAAATGGATGCCAAAACTACTGGATTGCGACAAGTAGCCTTGTTTACGTTGGTACGATAAATTTATATCACGCGTCCAAATCTACAGCCTCTTCCGTACCAACTTTGTCGAGTCCATATTTCAGTGCACGCATTACTCATGTGTGTTATTGTGTGGTTACTTGAGTTCTATGACTGCGGCGCTCGCAGGCTTACCACTGGTTGCTCATTCATCAGATCATGCCCATTATTTGTGTATATATATACACACGCATATGTATGTGCCGAATCTTAGTTTTTAGCACCCTCACAATCTGAAACAATGTCAATGCGAATCATCCAGTACCATCGGTTTGAGCTTCCCTAACGAGACAATCCAGCTGGGATTCTTTTTACGTAACGAGGGTAGGAAGTAGAGAATTATAGAGCAGGTTTATAACACGTCAATAAAGTTGGCACCCCCCATTCATGCAAATGAAACAAAATTTAGCCTATAATTTAGTGCTAATTAAAGACTAATTTGTACCCAAAAAATTGAATTTGTAACCCTCCCCGTTTTGCAGTAAATTGAATTTGAAAATGGGGGGTGCTAGCTTGAGCTCAAGTCAGCACCCCCCCTACGTCACACACAAAAATTGATAAAACCACCTTAAAGAGTGAATTAAAGACTAATTTGTACCCGAAAAACAAATACTCTTATCTATAATATTTACCCGTTCCGACAACTTTTCGTATTCGGGTTCCAGCACGCCAGTAGCCGATAATTCGAAAATTCGTTAAATTTTAATTCTTTGAGGGTACTAATTAGTCTTTAATTAATACTTTCTAGATTTGTTGACCCATTTCTATATTTATCAGTTATTAGTCCCAAATTTTAATAAATACAAATATAATGCGTAAAAATATTTACGTTTATTTATTAGCAAAAAATTTCGTAAATTCAAAAATCTCAAATGGGTACTAATTAGTCTTTAATTAGTACTTTCTGAATTTGTTGACGAAATTTAATTTTTTTCAATTTTTTAACTAAATTTAAATCGAAAAATTATATGTTGCGCGGTAGTGTTTAAGTAAATTATTAAACAATTTCTTGGAAATTTTGAAAAATCCAAAATGGGTACTAATTAGTCTTTAATTAGTAATTTTTTACTTTGTTGACTAAATTTAATTTTTTTAAATTTTTTCAACTAAATTTTAATCGAAAAATTATATGTTGGGCAGTAGTGTTTAAGTAAATTGTTAAACAATTTATTGGAAAATTTGAAAATTCCAAAATGGGTACTAATTAGTCTTTAATTAGTACCTTCTGAATTTGTTGACAAGATTTCATTTTTTTTAATTTTTTCATCCGAATTTCAATAAAAAAACCATATGATGCGTAGTAGTTTCTAAGTTAATTATTGGACAATTTATTGAAAAATTCGAAAAATCCAAAATGGGTACTAATTAGTCTTTAATTAGTACTTTCTGAATTTGTTAACGAAATTTCATTTTTTTCAATTTTTTTACTAAATTTCAATAAAAAACTTATATGTTGCGCAGTAGTTTCTAAGTTAATTATTAAACAATTTATTGTAAATTTCGATAAAATCCAAAATGGGTACTAATTAGTCTTTAATTCGTACATTCTGAATTTGTCAACGAAATTTCATTTTTTTCAATTTTTTACCAGATTTCAATAAAAAACTATATGATGCGCAGTAGTTTCTAAGTTAATTATTAAACAATTTATTGTAAATTTCGATAAAATCCAAAATGGGTACTAATTAGTCTTTAATTAGTACTTTCTGAATTCGTTAACGAAATTTCATTTTTTTTCATTTTTTACCAGATTTCAGTAAAAAACTATATGATGCGCAGTAGTTTCTTATTTAATTATTAAACAAATTATTGTAAATTCTGATAAAATCCAAAATGGGTACTAATTAGTCTTCAATTAGTACATTCTGAATTTGTTAACGAAATTTCATTTTTTTTAATTTTTTTATCCGAATTTCAATAAAAAAACGATATGATGCGTAGTAGTTTCTAAGTTTATTATTGGACAATTTATTGAAAAATTCGAAAAATCCAAAATGGGTGTTAATCAGGGTTGGGTCAATTAATAATTATCAATTACTTTAGTAATTGAAAAAAAAACAAAAAAAATATAATTACTAAAGTAATCATTTTTTTAGTAATCATTACTTATGTAATGATTATTTCAGTAATGATTACTGAAATAATGATTATTTCAGTAATGATTACTGAAATAATGATTATTTCAGTAATTAATTACTCAAGTAATGATTATTTCAGTAATTAATCACTGAAGTAATGATTATTTCAGTAATAATTACTGAAATAATGAATACCTTGGCAATAAATAAGCCAAAGTATACATTATACTTGGTTATAGTTCTTTGGTAAATCCCTGCTGCGAAAAATGATTATAGCATACGATATAACATACGATATAGCATACGATATAATTTAAAATATGATTTACGATAAATACACCCTGCCGCAAATATCTATATAGAAACTATATAGATTTCTATATAGATTTCTATATAGATTTCTAAATAGATTTTTATATATATTTCTATATAGATTTCTTTTTGAAATTTAAATGCAATTGGTAATAAAAAATCGCTATCTACCGAATATGCTTAAATTCAAATTCAAATTTAAAATTCAAATTCAAAATTCAAATTCAAAATTCAAATTCAAAATTCAAAATCAAAATTCAAAATCAAAATTCAAAATGCAAATTCGACATTCAAATTTAACATTCAAATTCAACATTCAAATTTAAAATTCAAATTCAAAATTCAAACTCAAAATTCAAATTCAAAATTCAAATTTAAATTTCAAATTCAAATTCCAAACTCAAATTCATTTCAAAATTCATATTCATATCAAAATTCAAATTCCAAACACAAATTCATTTCAAATTTCAAAATTTATAATTCAAAATTTAAATTCAAAATTCAAATTCAAAATCAAAATTCAAAATCAAAATTCAAATTCAAAATGCAAATTCGACATTCAAATTCAACATTCAAATTCAACATTCAAATTTAAAATTCAAATTCAAAATTCAAACTCAAAATTCAAATTCAAAATTCAAATTCAAAATTCAAATTTAAATTTCAAATTCAAATTCCAAAATAATGATTATTTCAGTAATGATTACTGAAATAATGATTATTTCAGTAATTAATTACTAAAGTAATGATTATTTTGATACTTAATTACTGAAATAATTAAAAATAATTAAAACATGGAATAATTAAAATTAAAGTAATTAAAAAGCCCAACCCTGAATAATAGTATGAGACTGTCAACGACTGGTCACCTGTCAAAGACTGGGTACTTTACCTTAAAGCAAAAAGCTTTCTCTGTAAAATTAAAACGACAAAACTATCGATTCTAAATTCGAAACGAGATATTTTGCACCTTACTTTAAAAACGAGACTCACTCGAAAAAAAAAAGTTTAAATTTAAACGGTTTTGTAGTCACTTTTAAAACATTTTAAAGTGTTTTGAATTTTAACCTATCTTTTTAACATATGAAACACTTTTACTGTTTTACAAATTAAACACTACACGATTTACAAAACAAGACATTTTCATGAGACGACGCAACATTATGCTATTTGATCCATATTTTTACTTATCAAGAGTAGTTAATTAAGTTGAAGATATGTATAATATAACTTATTGAGTTGTATGCAATCTATTTTTGATTTATCAAAATAAATATTTCATCTTATTCATTTTTTCGGAAATATATGCAAACATTCACTGAAAAATTCTAGTTCCAAAATCTAAGTAGAAAATCTTTTTTTCTAAAATTAAAGTGACGTAATTATCGTTTAGAATTTTAAAAAGACTCAAATTTCAAAAAAAGAGTTTTATAATCCGAGTTGTTTCATACCTAAATTTTAAAATGTAACTATTTACGCGATTTACAAGATTTATTTATTTATTTATTTATTTAAACAAGATATTTTTTAACCAAATTTCGTGCTAAAACGATGTTAATTAAAATTTTTATTCCAGTACCACGAGATATTGTTCGCCTCAAGCTTATAATATGACCTTTCTACCCAAATGATAAAGGAAGATGTCCTTCCTTCGAATATTTAATAAAATAATGTTAATTTGAATTTTGAAGAAATATACTTTTTTCCAGGCTATCCAGTTACTATTTCCCTAATTTCTTATTTCCGAATCTAAAAACAGAGGATTAACTTCTATTTTTTTTTAATGGACCGAAGACAATTCCGTTTACACCGCAGGGTTAATCAAGGCAAGTTTTAACCAGTGCCGATTTCGTCTGCATTTGAAAGCTAGTTTGCAAATCAATGAGCAGATAACAAGTAGAGGGATGCAGAAATGTTGCAGCAAGTTTGCATTGTAAGTTCAGGTCATTTTCTGATCCGGGCCAATTCAGCTCTGGATTTTGACTTGGCAGCGCGCCAATACGCAATTCGGCGGCTAGTTTTACGTTCAAATCGACGAACGCACAGTCGGCGTTGCTCCGTCCGCGCAATTTTATGTTCAACACGGCACGTGACACACTCTAATGCGATTAACATTTGCCGCGAAGCCCGCCGAATGGACAACGCCGCTGCACGACAACTAATTTCATATTGCTTAATGGTATTCCAACTAGGATACCCGTTTTAGCAAGGGCTAAATGTCCGCTAAACATTTGCCGGCAAACGAGGTTTGGGGCTTGCTTGCTTGCGCAATGCTAATATTTCATCGACCGAATCGACGGAAATGCGATTTTCGTCGGCCTGTAAATAATAAATTTGATTATCTGAGTGCTAATCAAGGAAGTGCTATTATCCCACGTTCGGTATTCTTGGGAGATTCGACTATACGCTTCTATGTCATCGGCGCTTTTAATTCTATATCCTGATTTTTGGATTAGAGACATTTATTATGAAGATTGATGTTTCAATCTGTACGTGTCGATGGTCTAAGTGAAAATGATACTGATTAAAAAATTAAGATGAAAAATATTTGTTTCATAATTTAGAAAAATATCTAGATTCCAAATTTGAATGATGGACTACTTTGATAGAAAGTTATGTAACCATAATTATAATTTGGTTATTTAATTTTTAAATCGAGTTTTATATCCTTTTTCCAATAACGTTCGAATGAATCATTTTCGCATAACGATTTTAAAATATTTATAACGTGTTACATTACAAATTATTTTTCAATTACAGTTCAGAATGATAAATAAATGAAAAAGCATCTAATTTTATTTGTTAAATAATAGCTACGTAATTTAACTCAGAATTATCTCCAAATTCGTGGAATGTTGATCAATTTCTAAAATTTAAATATTAATAATTCGATAATTATAATGACAAAAAATGCACAAACACATACATCGATTTATATTATAATGTTCAATAATTTTTATAAATTTTCTTCACAGTTATTTAACAAAGTTTTCATTTTTTAAATAACTTTAATAAAATAATTAACAATTTTCTCTTTTTCTACATATACCAATTCTACAAAAACTGAAACAGGAAAAGAATTTCTTTTATCTTGTAATTTTATTTAATAACATTTTTACATCCCAATTCCGTAACCAATGATTGGACACGATTTTTCAGTGTTCAATCCGGACCAAGTTAAAAGTAAACAATTATTTCATTGAAAGTAAATTAAAATTCGCAACATTTGTACGTTTTCGAATGCAAAAAAGATAATAGGCACGTCAAACAATCACACTGAAAAGGCTTTTATAAGTCTGAAAGTACAGCAGCGACTGTTCGTTTTATTCCGACGGTAATCTTGCGCAGTGTTCATGCCTTAATGAAATATCGGTCTAAAGTTAGTTATCTCTTTTGTTGTTATAACAGCTCAGCGTATACACTTTCATGCGAGCCATTACATTTCAGCGGTTCCATTATTTTATCAAGTACATCGTTAAGCAACGCAAATCCAAGAAAGTAATTGAAATCGGAATATCTTAGAGGCTTGCGTGTTGCATCATCAATTATTTAAACGTTGTGTGTGCGCAGTTAAATCCCAGTTATATTTAAGCATTTTCGCGGATTTTATTATGACTATTATTCCGCGTTTCAACGATGAAATCTTAGTAATCCGTGCGGTATTCCTACACAGCGTTTAACCTATAATGCATCCTAAATACGATATCTGTTGCTACATATTTCTTCGTGACGTAACTACTGTGATTAACTTAACAAATCCAGAGAGATTAATGTGTTAGATACGACGACTTGACGAAAAAAGCACTTTTTTAGAATTTTTAATCACGTGACGTGATGAAATTAATTCGCTGCTTCTAGTATAATATACGACAGAAAAAATGTCTCGGAAATATTACGAAAAAAAAAAATTTTCCTGGAGTCTTTGATGAGAAATTACTGATTTTGCTTTTTTGGGGTTCATACTCTAGGGACGAAAAGAATTATTTTCCAAACCGCTATTTTCTATAATTTGATAAAGCGAGCAACTTTCTTAATGTATCATTTTCCGAACTTTCGCAACTATTGTTATGAATATAGAATTATTTAGCGAAAAAAAAGTTTGGAGTTAAAAATTGGACTGGAAGAGACGAAGGCAAAAATGGAAAGTTGCGCGGGATAATCCGCGAGTATAATTCAGTGTCTGCTTATTCAAACTTTTTATGGGCGAATTCTTTTTGTCGTTATTGACTTACGCGCGCACCTCAGACAACGGGCATAAAACTAACGAATGTTTTCAAGCACTCGCGCTGAATGCACCATTTCTGCCTCTACTTTAACATTATCGTTACACGTTAATATCGCCGTTAACGCGACCGCGTAATTCCCCGAACGCGTCCGGCGCTTTTTCGCGTCCTGCGAGTCG
>JABFPQ010000160.1:0-14605 GCA_022817265.1 Masnerella sp. ZL-2020
TATTCCTTGATTAATAATAATATAATTAACAATTATGATAACCAACACGTAAGTTATTAAAATTTAATTTTGTAAACAATTTAATCAACAAATTTTATGTCTTTCGTCTATCTTTAAAAAACAAAATTATTATTAAAACACAAAAATATTTTCTTTTAAAATTTTTAATTGCAAATTAAACTAATCAAAAAACAAACGCTACCATTTGAGGAGTTAACGTGATTTAAAAAAACCATTTATCATGATTCGATCATAACAGCTAAAATGGCAATCAATCTGGCAGCAGATTGAGGCAGCGGCGGTTGATTATAATTTAATGGGCGTCGTAAATTTTCGTCGGGGAAACGCCGCGGCGTTTCGATTTGATGTGTTTACAAACGCGCGATCACAAAAAGATAATTTTGATATAATGCAACGTTACTCGTAAAATGATCGCGCCGATTCATCGGCATTAGTCGCAAGACAATTATGGCATAATATATATAATTCGAGATCTATGTTTAGAATTGGTCATCGGCGCCATTTGAATGTCAGCGTTGTGAAAGGGAAGTTCACTTTGCAAACATATAAAGCGATCACGTGATTATTTAATTCATGTAACTAATTCGAAAACATTAAAAAAATTTTTTAAATGTTGAGATAACTTATGAAAAAAATTTTATAATGTTCAAATAATTCTTATAAATAACAAATCATGGACGAAGAAAAAAAATGTTGAAAATAATAGGAAAATTTGTATCTATAAAAAGATCAGTATTTAAAAAATGCAACAAAATTAGCAATATCAAATAAAATGTGAAAACTACGAATCGCAATAAATTTTACGAAAATCGACGAAATAACGATAGAAGGGTAATTTCGCGAATTTGACTATTTTGAGCCATTTTGATTCGCAGGGGCAAAAGTCATTTAATAAATAATTTCGCAGGAACTTGAAAATGAAACTGTGCAAAGTTCATAAGTTGGATTGCTGAAGCGAAGAAAATCCAGGAGATGTATGCAGTTTAATTCGTAAGCCTTATCAGGTGGCACTTTTCTATATAATTTATGTAAAGAACGTAGCCGTCTCGCGAATTAAACTTTCGACACATGAATCCTGCACAAGCTCGAAACCCAGTTTACGACTTAGTCAGTTTTAATAAAACATAATTATTGGAATTTTCGTGTTGAACAAACTATCGTACATCAAGAACAACTGCTGCTATATATAGATATATGGATTTTGGAAAAAAATTAACTTTTTCGAAAATTTGCTACTTTTCTTATACTGCACATATTTTTGGTCGTTCAAAATTTTTTTCTGCCTATTTGTAATCAAATTTTTCATGTACAATATTTACTCGCGAATGCATTTTTGATAATAACTTAATTTTTCTAACCGTAAAAAATGACGAGTAAAATTTTCATTAAGTTAACCCTTTGGGCGAAGCAGCTCAATTAGCTCATAGCTGCACCTGTTTTCGCGTTGAGTTATTCGATCGTTCGTCGAACCTTTTATGCGTGAAGAAAATCCTCGCTTAGTCATCGCGGCGCGAAAAAAGGCCGAGCTCGTGTTTACCCGCACACAGTGAAGGTTCGTTCTCGGTGGTATCCCACGATACGACTCTCCCACATGCGAGGAATCCGAGTGTCTTGACCCATGTAATGATCAGCCTCATTGAGCACACGTTTTCCCAACGCTAACATTTCGTCGAGTCCTTTGGAAACAACTGATAGTCATATCGAACAAGACTAATAGCCCGGGCGTCGGAAAAATTTTATCGTTAGCGAGACTCAAGTTGAGCAACGCGAATATTTATGACCCCAACAATTTGTTATATTATATACTGATATTAAACGACGGATAAAAGTTATGTTTCTACATTTCCAACTATGGAACTGTTATTCAGAAAATCATTTAGTCGAGGTTCTACTAGAAAAATAGTTTACTTAGTTCCACCACTCAAAATTTTAAACCAAAAACCATATATTTCAAATCCCAAAAAAATTTTTGTCCATTTTTAGGGGTACTTCTGAAATTTAAAAAAATGTAATGATTCTTCTTTGAGCTATATGCCAAAAAAATGTTTGAATAGTAAAAATTTCGAAACAAATTTGTAGTTTTTACAAAAATCCAAAAAACTTATAATTAGATGATCTAATGATAATTGAAACATGATTCATTAGCTGATGACATTTCGCATTATAAAATTAAGCGCTACACATTAATCTGCTGAGAACTTTCAATTCGTTGAGTTATGTCTATTGGCGATGAATTGTTAGCATTTTCATTAAACGAGTCGGGATTATTCTAAATTAGGTAAAATAAACGTTAGATCTTTGGCTTGTGATAAATGATGCGTCAAACAGTTTTTATAACGCAATGTGTCGGTTAAATTTATCGATAGGTTTTATTATTGTTTGAGTAATTGTGAAATGGAGATGTATAAGGAAAAGTTAATTCATTGTCCATAAGTTGAGAAGCATTTGTCTTTGATTTGCTTTTGGCTAATATTTGTTGCTCAATTGATTATTTTGTAATTCGTTAGAATGTGGAGTCATCTTTCGTAGCTAGTGAAAAATTTGCTGTAAACAAGAAAAACTTCCGCCATGCAATGTGATAGTGACTGAGAAATGATCCAAAAATGGCAAAAAAAGTGAAAATTTAGAAAAATATTTTTTTGTCGAAATTTTAACTTTTTTTGAGGTATTTTTACGTTTTAAGCTTTTTTAAGTCATTTCGAACCAAAATGTCGAAAAAAAATTTTTGGCCCCAAAAATGTGTCAAGGGTACCCCTTCAGATTTTTTGAAAATTTCGAAAAAATTTTTTTTCAAAATGTTGACTTTTAACGGTTTGTTTATAATTATTGGCTTATATTGAGGCAGAAAAACAAAAACATTTTTCATGAAAACTGATAATCGTAGAAAAATAACTCAAAAATGACAAAAAAAAGGGAAATTTCGAAAAGTTAAAAAATATTTTTTTGTCGAAATTTTAACTTTTTTGGAGGTATTTTTACGTTTTAAGCTGTTTTAAGTCATTTCGAACCAAAATCTCGAAAACAAATTTTTGGGCCCAAAAAAGTGTCAAGGGGTACCCCTTCAGATTTTTTGAAAATTTCGAAAAAATTTTTTTTTCAAAATGTTGACTTTTAGCGGTTTGTTTATAATTATTGGCTTATATTGAGGCAGAAAAACAAAAACATTTTTCATGAAAACTGATAATCGTAGAAAAATAACGCAAAAATGGCAAAAAAAAGTGAAAATTTCGAAAATTTAAAAAAAATTTTTTTGTCAAAATTTTAACTTTTTTGAAGGTATTTTTACGTTTTAAGCTATTTCAAGTCATTTCGAACCTAAATCTTGAAAAAAAATTTTTGGGCCCAAAAAAGTGTCAAGTGTCATTTCGAAAAAATTTTTTTTTCAAAATGTTGACTTTTAACGGTTTGTTTATTATTATTGGCTTATATTGAGACAGAAAAACAAAAATATTTTTCATAAAAATTGATATCAGCTGAGGAATAAGATGAAGGACCCTATTGCTACTCAGACCCAATCACTACTCATTTTATCATTTTTTTGGTTAAAATATGTTTTATTAAACTTAGGAATTTCATTTTATTGCATGGAACCTATTTAGGTAACTAAAAATTGACTTTATTTAGTTAAAATAATTATTTCAAATACTTGAAAATGTATTGGGTACTTCACCTTAACTCGTAAATGACAAAAAAGTCAAAACTCCGAAAATTTAAAAAAAAATTGTTTGCCGAAATCTTAACTTTTTTCGTTATTTTTCACATTTGAAGCAGCTTTTAGACCTTATAACTTTATCTCTAAACGCTTGTGTTTTAGGTTCTTGGCGATTTGGTGGCCCTTAAAGTGCCAGATAACAAAACGGCGTGCGCGCATGATGATCGTCGTGATCTGGTTCGTAGCGTTGACCAGCACCTCCCCGTGGCTGCTGTTCTTCGACCTGGTGACGATGTACCGCGACGACCCCGACCTGCGGCTGTGCATTGAGCGCTGGCCACGGCCAGAGGACGACTCGCTGTTCTTCCTCATCGGCAACCTGATGCTGTGCTACGTGCTGCCAATGATCTTGATCTCGATGTGCTACGTACTGATCTGGATCAAGGTGTCTCGTCGGCACATACCCTCAGACACGAAGGACGACCAGATGGACCGAATGCAGCAAATGTCAAAGGTCAAAGTAGTGAAGATGCTGGTGGTCGTAGTAATCATCTTCGTCCTGTCCTGGCTACCCTTGTACGTGATCTTCGCGCGCATCAAGCTAGGTGGCGACACCGCCGAGTGGGAAGACGAAGTGTTGAGGGTGGCGACACCTATCGCGCAGTGGCTGGGATCGAGCAACTCCTGCATCAACCCCATTCTCTACGCCTTCTTCAACAAAAAGTATCGCCGAGGCTTCGTGGCCATCCTGAAAAGCGGTCAATGCTGCGGCAAGCTCCGCTACTACGAGACCGTCGCGGTCATGTCCACGTCCACGAGCATGCGCAAGTCCTCCTACTACGTCAACAACAACTCCTCGACGAAACGGGCCGCCTTCCACTCTGGCGTCCACCTGTCCCACCAGGACAGCAACGTCTCCTACATCTTCAACCACACCGGCGTCTAGGGCCAGCTCTCTTCAGCCGCCCCCTGATACAAAAACCGAGGCCACGGTCGGAACACGCCGACGATTTTCAAATGAACGTACGATTTTGTTGGTTTCTTAGAACGCGACGGCCGCCAGCACGACGACGCGTCGAGTTTCGATAGCCGGGACAATTTTTCTGTTCTTCTATTGTTCAATTCCGCTGTATCTCGCTGTGTGTCCGTCGTCTATATTTGTCTCAGCGATTATGAGCCGCTACGATCGTCACAATACAATTTAATCCACGAGCGAAACGGAAGGCCAGGCGAGGGCCAACCTTCGGCGTTCTCGCATCGTTTAGAAATTTGAGCTTTTTAACCGATAAGCTATTTACCCGACATCCACAACTGGCCCGTTGGAGGACACAAGCCAAGGTGAGCCCATTCTTCCTGCATGTTTGTCGACTTTTTTCCTTCCGCCACAATGCTCCGGCTACTGTTATTGATTTTGCTTATCGGTTTCTTCGATTTTTCTGCTGCCACAGTCAACGAACTTAAAATATCTTATTTTGTTCCATAAATCCCTTCACTAGTTTCAAGGATGCCATTTTTCAGTGCTTTTATTTCAATTCTCTTCGTGATCTTCTCTAATCTCTGCAGAATAACCTTATCTAATCTATGTAATAAATAAAGCAATTGATACTTCATAATATAGATGTCGCCACATTCTACGTAATTCTGAATAGAAAGTAGCGACATCTAGTTGTAAGTTATTTAACTAAATTTCTATTGTTGTCATTAGTATGCGATTGTCGTTGTAGGTGTCGCCATTTTTTAACCAATTCTAAATTATAAGTGGAGACATTCATTTTTTTAGTATTTTTAGCAGTTTTCTATTATTTATCAAATATCCTAACCTCATGGCGACATTTATTATAAAATTTATATCCAATTCTTCTAATCTATTTACACATAATATTTATTAAAAAATTACAAAACATGTATACACCAGCTGATGTTCTTTGATTAGCTCCCGTCTTTCAAATTTTTCACGGGACAGTTTGGCAACAACAGTGGACAGTTTGTAATCTTTGACGGTATTTTCGTTTCCACAGCTACGAAATTCAATTAAGTCGTAACAAGTTACGTTTGCTCGGTGCTATCGATTGCCTCGCCCTCCGTACTCCGTTCCGGCACGTTTTGCATGAACATTTGTTTTGCGCGAAGATTGAGGATCGCCATCTCGGCTTTCATTTTCCAGCGATATATTAACTGAATCTTTATGTTCTTTTATCGGCAACATCAATCACATGTTGACCATTAGCGTTCGCCTATGACGTTGCTTGCATCAATATCCTTAAGACGACATTATTTGACAACTATAAAAATGTATAACACGTCCTTTTTCCTGACATCTTTGTTTATGCATTGCGTTGGTCATGTTTCTTTAATGTCAAGTTGTGCAATTACGAATACTCATATCCTTTTTGTTTCATGAAAAAAAATATTTCTTCTTAGATCTTATTTACGATTGGTATTTGCACTATGAGTTATATTTCTTTTCGTTTTTTTTCAGTCTAAAAAATATCATGTCTTAGAATCTGAATTTCAGACACATACTATCTGGAATTCAGACAGTTTAAAATTGAGTCTTCTATTGTCTTAATTTCAGATTTTAGGAGATCTTATTTTTAAAATGTTACGCGGGTGATTTTTTCTATTTTTTAATTTGACCACAAATCGGAATTTGACTTTGGTCGTTAAGTGATATAACATTACAATTAGGCAGCCCTCATTTAATAAACCAAATTGTTGGTTTCAGGCGAATCATACAGGTGTCATCATCGACGCTACAACTAGTTTTGGCGACAACATTGCAAACATCGTTAACAGCAGTCAACGAAGAGTCATCGACTGTGTCTCTTAAGCGACACAAATGACAACAAATCGTGCAAAGCGTATATTCACCGCGGAATGCTTAATTATCCTGCATACGGAACATAGTAGTTGTCACTATTCCACGTAATAAGTGTTGCTACATTATGACGGTAATTATAACAACAACCGATCATCTATCAACGTGAAGCCGAACGACTCTTGAACGTCACCGATCGTCCCCAACACCCAAAGTAAAAAAAATACAAAAAAAGACAAAAAAACGAAAAAAACGCAAAAAAAGTCTCTGATTTCTCGACTTGGTCGTGAAAAACCACTTGGTGCTATTTCATTCGATCCAAAACAATAATTCAGATGTTATTCTCGTCGCATTTAAATGTCGAACAGCGATTACCCGAAATCAGACAATAGCTTGGTCGATTGCGGATTCCAATCCGACGCAAAAACGAGTCTTGAATCAAGATGCCGAAGGGTTTCGGTTTCAATTCGACCGCGCAAACGAACATCGCGCTTCATTTCATCAGTTTACTAACGAATATGTGTTCAACGTTGAGGCATCGATTTTTGCGGCGGGTTGACGTAAAAATAACGTTATTCGGAACATAATTGTCTCACTGCCGAGAACAAATAACGAATTGCCCCTATCGGCACCCAAATGAATTCTTTCGTCTTCCGCACATTTGTTGGATCCGGTTGGCAACACTGAGTCTACAGGAAACGTGACTGCAAATACTCGATGAAATATGATGTCTCAAAGTCTGAATTTCAGACGATGAGAGACTGAATTCCAGATTCATGGTATGAATTTTTGATGTATCTGAAATTGAAACTATCAATTTCAGATCAGACTAAAATCCAGACTAGCGATTCCGGATGTGTCTGAAATTCAGACTATCAATTTCACTATCAAACATCATAGTTTCTAGAGCAAGTGCAGACAACATTGCGCAAACATAGCAGCAACGTTTGCTGTGAACCAGTGCAGTTGGGAAGAGATAACATTGCGAATATCAAACGTTGAAATGTTCATATATAAGAGTTATATGTAAACGTATACGTATTATATATTTTGCGATGGAACGTTACTCAAAAGTCATCCGCGCTCGGGCGCACTGGGTAAATAAGATAATAAATTATACAATGAAACAACCACAGCAATAAACGAACATCGTCTTTACACGTTTTCAACTTTGACTTCGACTTCTCAATATTTATCAGCAATCGCGACGCACGTATTGCGGAGAAGACACCACTCGCGGAACCGCAGATGCCAAGATTCGAGTTTTCATCATCAATGCATGTGAGACCAAATTAGAACAGTACTGCCAGAAATAAGGATGAAGAAACGAACTCTCCTTTTAATTTTAAAGTAATTAGCTGGATTTATCATTTGCTAATCAGTAAACCTAAAATTAGACTTCTCTCATTTTCAAGTCACTTCTTTCAATTCTCGAAACCTATTTTACAAAATATCCATTTTAATTTTCAGATTCTAGAATTCAACTTCGTGAATTCTAGAATCACTCAAATAATAATTTGAGTGATTCTCCTTAATTAACTTTTACCTAATCCATAAAGTCAACACTCTGGTGCTACAAAAACATCTTAATTTAAAACACCAGTGCCTTAATTTAAGACATCAGTGTTTTAATTTAAGATTCCAGTGTCTTAGTGTAAGTCATCAGTATCTTACTTTGAGACACCAAACGTCTTATTTTTAGACACTGATGTCTTAATTCAAGAGACTGTTGTAGCAACAAATTTTAAAGTAACAAATGATTTTCATTCAAATATGCAAATTATTTAAATATTAATTTTTATCGGACTACAAGCGGTTTAAAAACTTTTCGCCGAGGACGATGGTTTAATTTGATGTCCCTTTAGTGCGCATTAATACGTACCGTCGCTATGTCTAAGCTGTAAAATCGTCTAATTACGTGATATCGCGTTACGTTATCACAGTAACGATGTTTTGCATACGTAATGTCGTTAATACAAAATTAATAACGCATTAGCGTTATTAAAGTACTAATAATATATTTGCTAAAGAGAAAATATTTCAAAGATAAAAGTGATGCATAATTGAACGAGCGAGTCGCGCCGAGTAAAATGCCGTGGGACAAAAAGCAACGAGATTATAATAAAAGACGCGGAAAAAGACAAAAGGCCGATACAAATGTCTACCATTATGTCGTTGCTGTATTTTAAAACGTTCGGAAAAATGCTTATCTTTTTTTTTACTTTTGTCTACGATTGAACTATAACATTTTTATATTAAAAATCGATTTTAGTATACTTATAAAAAAGTTATGGCTTTTTCAATATCAGAATTTTTCTGTTTTTCATTTAATACAAAATCTTTACTTATTACTTATAAACTTTCAGCTCATATTAAATAATTTATAAAATTACGTTTTCTTACTTGTTTCTTTCTTGTTTCTTAATTTTTTTTCATTTTATGATCACAATTATGAGCTCAAGCCTAAAAAAATTATTTTATTTTTTGTTTATAAAAAAATTATATCTTGATTCTGAATTCTACATTAATCTTGACTGTACTTTACATCGCAACAGTATTACACATTTATATGAACTGAATTTACCCAAAAATGGTGTCTTCGAGGCAAACGTTCATCGCGAATTTTTGGACTGCGTTTTGTCTAAGTAGATCCCATGTGTTCGATTTTATTTGATATATGAATAATTATAAACGTTATAAACACGTATTGCATTTTAAAACGGGCTGTCGCGATTTTATCGCAACACACAAATCTTCGTAATTCAAATTTACCATCGAATTTCGTCCGAATGAAAGTTCCCTAATATTATTTTTGTCGACAAACTCTTATTCTCGGCAAATTTTACACAAACTAACACAAGTCATCATGTCAATTATGAATTTGATGGATTAAGTCCGAGACAAAATATTTACACTGTATTTAATTGGAAAATTTTTTTTTAATTATACGAATATTTTATTCATTACTTCCTAATTATTCGTAGTGAGTTCTAAAAAATCATTTAAATGATTTAAAACAATTTTTTAGTTAGTTTTGACAAAAACTTATTTTGACGGAAAAATATTTTAATTTGTTATTTTGAAAAATAATTTGTTCAAAAATAAAATTAGCAGTTTGCAACGTGTTATAAGTAATGTTTTGTAGACTAAAAATTCAAATTTCGTACATAGATCGTTCGCGCACGAAAGGGTTAAATTGAACGACGACCTAAATTCGTAATAAAAATAGTGATTGAAATAAGTTGGATTCGGGTATCGGCGGTCCGAGCAAATGTGGCAGAAAAGGAGCGGGATTAATTGCATATAAATAAAAATAAAATTGAATTTCCCATCGGAGTATAGATTAAGCATATAATGAGTTTGTTCGTTGAGCGCAATCCATAATCCAGTTCCATATTGAACCGAACTGCACCGGGTCGTCCGATGACCTAGATAACAAAATATTACAATGTTTGCGATATATTCGCGCTCGTGTTGAAGTTATCATCGACGGCCGTGATTCGACGTCTGTTATTTCATTTTTGTAAAACGCAATCCATTTCTCGTATTCACCTGACCTCTAATCAGAATTAAAACTAAATCAAACTAAAAACTCGAGCTACGGCGCAGGTGCGACTTAGTGTTCAACGTCTCGATTATGATTACCTTGATTAAAGTAGATAATTTTACGCCATAAGTATTGTTGTGATTCAAACAATAATTTTTTTAGGGTAATTCCATTTTAGATAAGCAATCCCACGATTCAGGGTATGAAAAACACATTTTCAAATTAAGACCACGAACAAAACTGCCCGTACGAATCGAATCGTACCAACGTTAAAGTAACATAGTGTTCAAGTCAAAAATTGAGACTTCCATTCGCGTCCTGTTGCACAAATGTTCAAATTCGCCCAACGCACCGAGCGCTTGAATAATGTGATTCCTTCACCTTCTTGTTTTTAATCGCGCGAATTCGACACCCACTTTTACGACTAAGCCATCAATAATTCAATACTGGTCCCGGTCGTATTATTTTAAACGCAAAGTTATTTTATTACTGCAAGCGTAACTACAAAATGCGAGTTGTAAATATAAACGTTGTAAAGAGGTGCACGAATGATTTATGGTTTTGCTCAGTAGAAAAGAGAAGAAATACGAGTTATTAAAGGTCAGAGGAATTAATGCTAATTTGTTATAACGAATCCAATCGTGTTCGTAATTAAGATTGCGATGGGAAATTGAATTTCTAGATTTGCAGTCGAGTACATTTCGTAAATGCGATCTGCAGGAAGAAATAAACAAATTACTTTTATCATATTTTCTGATTAATTTCTTATTAGTTATAATGTCAAAAAAACATAAAAGCAAATTTCATTAGTCTTTTGTTTAATCAAAAGTTTGCTCGCAATATGATTCGTTTGATAAAAAACGGATCAAACGGTGGTACGACTAAAGTATACAGCCTTGAATATACCCTTCGACACAACAACGTTAAACAAATAATTTTGTCCTTTACAAAAAAAACAATAATACGGCCTGAAAAAATATTAAATAACTGGATCTACCTGTAGAAGCTTTCATTTTTGCTTATCGCACAAACGAAGCCTACTCATATTTGATTGCGCCCAGAAAAGAAGCGTGCAAAAGATTCCTGACCCTTTGTGCGGCAAATGAGATAAACACGCGAATATATATAACCGCGGCAGGACGAAAGAGTGCCGCAAATAACAGTGCTCGGATTAATGCATACGTCCCGATTATAGAGAATTGTAGATTTACTTTGTCTCGGAGACTAATCCAAGCGCGACCTTCATTCAAATTTCATTCGACCCATTTTCAATTGGGACGAACTCCAGCTAGTCATATGCACGATCGCTTACATAAACCGATCCATATTGCAGTATATTTTAACTAAGGTGGTTGTATACGCACACGCAATACTTCAATTCGCCCGAAAATGCGATACAAGATGCTGCCCCCTACCGACCCAGTCGCAAACCATGGTCAAGTATTGTTCTGAACGTCTAGATGGCGCTGGATTGCAGCGCCATCTAGGCGGCGCTAAACCGTAGCGCCACCTAGACAGGATGAACAACCGAGTCACAGGATTATTCATGCTCCGTCTCCAAGATAATAATAACTTTAATTAATGATAAGGCGCAAAATGTTAACGATATTTATAACGATACGCGAACAAAAATAACAATAATCAAGTCGTTACACGACGGCGATGGTGATGTCAGGCTTAAAGACATGGAAGAAGAGACCAGCATATCTTTTGATCACGGTAACCGCCAATTGTTACGCTCTCGAAAACTAGAATCAGCGGGAAATATTTAGATTAGTTTTCGTGTAGTCGTTCATCGAGGTACTAGGGCATCTACTGAATGTGGATTTAGGTTTAAAACTGTTTGAATCAATGTATGGAAGTCAAATGTTTGCATACGAAACCGATTTCTAGTCTATCAAAATCCGACCGCAGATACCACGTATGTTACAATTAACGAAATAACAACCGAAAACATATCTAGTCCAACAAGTGATTGTACGCAGATTGTTCACCAACGTAAGCAATAATATAAAGTCATTCGGGTCAGCGTTTTAGTGCCGTATCAACGATTATACGATCTCACATGACCATAATTTGATTCAAACGGCAAAACGAAGTTGGAACCGATTTAAGTATTCTAAAATCAAAGCAGACCTGAACAAGCTTACATATCTAAATGCATAGATCCATATCTACAACTTAAGATTAAAAAAGTAAAATGAAATTAAAGCGATTCTTTTCAGTTTCGTGATACATGAATTCCCGTTAAATTTGGCCAGGCGATTGGCGGTTAGCGTGTTCAGTACTCTACGTCATTTACGCTTCAAAACACCTTTCAAACGCTCGCTTTGATCGTAATAATACTAACAATTCTAACGTTCGTCGCTGCAAACGCGAAAGAAATTAAACCGCAATATCACAAGAACTAGTAGACGTTGATCAATAATTTAAAAATCTAAGCATATAACACCCATATAGATGGCGACACCGATCTAATAGCCACCTGAGCGCACCGTTGACCCTTGCTGCTCCAGAAAAAACAGATTTCTCTCGTGAAATATATTTTCGTACCATTAAAAGGTTAGAAATACTCTAATATCCAATCTTCTAGAAGCAAGAGGACAGATTTTTCACACGAGCGGACAAGGTCTTCGGACGTTTATCGGTGCCGTCAGTGACTACCAAAGGACACTGATACCAGCGCAATATACATATGGAAATATCACATTATATTTAACGAGATATACTTATTTTATTGTTAAACAAAGAGAAAACTGTACATGACATATTTTGCACCGTGCTGCTAACGAAGGAAAAATTTTTGTACCGTGACCTACAAAGCACTTTACGGGAGGCACATTTGTAATAGGATAACTAATTGTGTACCGACGCCGGAAGACGCGATAGCTCAATTTAAAATTATGATTCTTTGTTAACTAATTTTTTAGGTAAATCATTCACTTATATATTCACAGTTTGATTTTTAGATTTCTACCTAGATTTTTATGTTTGACATAGACTTTTTAGATTGTACCAGCAACATTATTAGGCCTAGATTCATTACAGTATAGAACCACTCATTCTATTTTCAGAATCTTATTCCGGTTTTGGAAGCTAAGTTTTAGGTTGATTGAGTTTTTTAATAACGCAAAATAATTAGTTAGGACAATCTCGTTTATTTACGTAAGGGCTGAATTCCTTTATTCACATAATCTAATCGGTTAAGACAATCTCATAGATTGAAATAATGAAAACATGCTGATTGACGCAAGAAAAATTATAGCTAAAGGTTGGTCGTACCGGAAATACTAAGAGTATCATACTTACCTTACGTTAACTCAACCAGACTTTGATTGTGAAAATTAGAAGCCCCAAAGAGTGCTCGACTGATTGGTAGCCGCGAGGACCTTCCAGCCCATCAAACGTATCAGCTTTTCCAGTAGTAAGAAATGTACATAGAAATTGTTATATGCATGTCACGTCCGGGGTGGACGTCCCTCGACCGCACGGCACCTGAAAGCAAAGGCACGAAATTGAGCACTCGCGTTTTATCCGGCGTATTATCAGACGCGAATTTGTAATATGATAAATGATAAGGTATTGATATAAACACACGATTTAACTACAGATATGTACTACACTTTTTTGAAAAAAGATATTTTTAAAATAACTTAGTCCTTTTCAAGTTCACTTTCCACGCAAAGTTATTCTAAACACGAATCATTCAGTCGTGACGACTATTTGAGAAAATATAAATTAGATATGATATTGAATTGTCGTAGAAATTTCAACTTATTTTTCTATAAGATATCCTTGATATGATCATATTTTTGCAATCCTATCATCCTAGAACAACTTTGATATCAACATTGTACTTATTGTTATAACTTCGTTTAACGGGTTATGGTATCCAATTGTAAAAATTTGTTCCGAGAAGATTTTAGTCGTCACGCCTCGAGTCATTAATTTCACCAAAAAGTCACAAAAAATAAAAGATATTTTTCAAGATTTTTAAATATACTCAAGTAGCCGCTTCTTCAAATTACGATTTTAATACGATCCTTCAGTTAGTATCGTTAAAAAGCCTCGGGGACTAGTTCCCCGAGAGATAAACAATCGTATCAGCTAGTTGAATATGTAACAAGATCCGAACATTTATCAAATTTGTCTGTAACGTTTGACGATAAGAATTAATGACACAAAAAATGATTACAACTATAATCATGCGTATTCAGCAATTTAACTGTGCATTGTCGGACGGGAGAAAAAATTTAAAATAATTGTTATTATGTATACATGTAAATGTCGGTGGGCATTTTGCGTGCTAGATTTTGCTGTACAGAGCCGCCGCGTCGCTGATGTTTTTTCGCACGCGCGGCATTCATTAAGTGCGAGCAAGTCTCGTTTTGTAAGCTTTGTAACAAAGTTCAAAATGTGGTCTATGTTTATAGTGAGCGTGCGGTTTCAAAGAAGAACGTGGCATTCGAAAGAGCCGACCGAACGGTTTTTGATTACTGGAGGGTTCCTTCAACTAAAAGTCGTCTAACACGGATGAGAACGAATTTCAGAAAAACTACACTTCTTT
>JABFPQ010000161.1:0-14594 GCA_022817265.1 Masnerella sp. ZL-2020
TATCTTTTTAACATTGAAAACACTTCTAAATGTTTCAAAAATGAAACACTCATGTTTTAATTGAAACACTATTTTTTAGAGTGTTCAAACTTCTAACAAATTTTATATTTTCATTCTAAAAAATTGAAATAAATTGTATATTTTATTTTAATATTTAATATTTTTTCGAAAATTCGAAAAAATTAACAAAAAAAGACGAAAATTTCAAAACAAAAATTTTTAAAATTTAGGTGAAATTTCGATTTTTATTTATATTTGTTCACGTTTGAAGAGGTTTTAATTCATTTGGAACCAATATCTCGAAAAAAAATGTTGGGGCCCAAAAAAGTGTCAAGGGGTACCCCTTTAGATTTTTTCAAAACTTCGAAAAACTATTTTTTTTATAAAGAATGCAACTAACAAATTACCTATTAAGAATCACGAATATCAAGAAAAAGTAGTATGGTAAACTTTTAATAGTTTGAATATTCTCAAGTTGAAGTATACCAAATCAAGAAACTGTAATTGCGGCATAATATTCGAAATTTATAACTGAGATTAGATGTCATTTTAACTTGAATCGATCTAACAGAAATGAGGTTATCTTTAATACGAGAAGAAGATTCCGTTAAATCTGCACCTGTTGCCATTTGAGTTGGAAAGCGCCGATGTTTAACTAAGAAAAATATTTCCCTGACCATACAAATTTTACGATTTTGCAAAAATCGTATGAAAATTTCATTATCTCCATATTCTAAGTTGTTATATGTAGCTTTCCATATTTTAATTGCATGCAAAAAAGTTTCCGAGAAACGTCAACTTAAAAAGAACCTATCTTTTTAATCCGAAACTTCTCTCTGGGTTTCTTCGCAATTGAACCGACGACGTTTATCAAAGTAAAATCCGACATTAATGATCGCTTCGCGGAGATACGAAATATAACGTCAATGGCTCAAAAAAGTTGCGGCCGAATGAAATGCGTCGCGAAAATGATGGAATTGTGAAATTATTTGCACTATTCAAAAGCGCAAAATTTTCTCGGTTTAATCGGTATTCAAAATGCTATTAGGTATTCCGGACGCCATGTTTTGCCGCAACTGGATGCATATTATCAAAATGCCTCATCACGAAACATTATCAACGCTAATCCAATCTTGTATCCGCGAACCGAATTCTCGGCCGAATTATTTGTATTCAACATAATTTATTCGTTACATTGATAAACAATCTGCTCCTACTTTTTGTGAATCGTTAAGCGCTAGATATACTGGGTTTTGTTTACCGTTGCATTCAATCATATTCTCACTCGCAAAAATACGATTACGCATTACACGGTATGTCCATCAGAGCAACATATAGTTCAGAATATTTGCGAGAATTACATGAAATTGTTTTATTATGATTTGACGTGACTGAATGATTGTTTGCTTATTTTATTTTCCTGGTTTTCACTGTTAATATCAAAGACGAAATTAACATACACTGTTAATTTTCAATTTTGAATTTTGTATTTTTTTGTAACACGACGGCTTTGAATAAAACAACCTTATTTCAAAATTTCGGTTGAATCTGCCCTACTTCAAAATCCCCGCGAGAACTGTTCCAGTTGCAATTTTTTTTACTAAACTGCCCTACTCAAAATTAGTGATATCAAATTTAACTATGTCAGTCCAATAGCCCAAAAAATATTTTTTCATTATCTATCAATTTTAGATAATGAAATTGTAGTTCTACCCATCTTTTTCTGTGAATTTTTAACCTCAAATTCACCTGTAATAGAGATTAAACTCTTATTATAACAGGATTGTTTTTACAGTAAACTAAATAATTTCTGCATTTTAATTCAAGTTTTTTATTGTAAATTTACCATATTTAGCACCCTGATGTTTTATTTTAAAATACCGAAAGTGCTTTACAATGTTATTTAGATAGACAAAAATTAAAACACAATAACCGTTATGAATTTAACCTACCTTTTCAATATTGTAAAATACTTTTGGTGTTTTAAAAGAAAACCCCAGTTTTTAGTGTTTTTTATTTTTTTGTATTTGATTGATTTCTTTTAAAATATTAAATATATTTTTGTCAGTCATAGCTTTACAACTGCTCCGTGCATTCTCAAGACAGAAAAGATGAAAAATCAGAAACATTCAAGAAAAACCGTAGATAAGATAGGTAAAATGTTGGATAATTGAAGTAAAAGCAAAGCAACAACGAACCTAGTCACGCAAGCAGTCTATTTTCTTGCTCTTTGCAGTTTTTGTCGCGCGGTTCATTTCGTCACACACCTTGCTATTATCCTGCCACTATAGATGCAAAAAAAGTCTGACTTACATCGTGCGGCGAATATATATATATTTTTTTACATGATTTTATATGCTAGATAATAAACAGCCCTTCTGGACTAATTTTAATAAATAATAAATTTAGATAAGAGCTAATATAAATGGTCTGGAGATCGAGAGTGACGTAGTCACACCGAAAATAATAAGAGATTAATTTTACTGTGATTGAATTCAGTTGTTAAGTAATTCTAAGTCATTTTAATTTGTTCTTTACTCGAAAGATGATAATTTCTGACAATTATTATAAACAACTTTGTTAAAATAATGACTTCACGTTTAAAATTTTGTACAGTAACTGACGTCACTATGAAGGTAACTATCCAGAAGAAAACTCGTTATTAACAAATAATTTAAAAATTTTGCATTGCGCAGCCACTGTAAATTAAATTTCGAGTTACCTTTCGTAATCAGTGAAAGACCGCTCGGTGTTGAACCGAGAATTAATAAAAATTTATGCTATGAAAATCTAATGACCCGGCCGTTATAAACGCAAAGCATCGTAAAAAGAGGAGTTACTTCATGAAATGCCGTATAATTAACTGCGTAATTGTATCTGACGGCACGATACAGTTCCGACACAATCTTTAAGTATAATTGACTTAGAATTTTAACAAATCGGATTTCAAGCGCAAAACGGCCAGTTTCGTTGCGACCAATGAAATTCAACAGTTTAAAAAAAATTTCCGACTAATGTGTTTGTGAATAATTCTACAGGTGTTGCTCATTATTTTTATGACAAATTCGTGGTCTAATAAAGTATGATTTACGTAGTTTTCCTGTTTTCACTTTGATTTTAACATCATTAATTTGTTTATAACTATTTCAGAGTTAGTTCATAACTACATTATATATTTTTCAAATTTTATAGAAAATAATCAGATAAAGTTTAAATCTACTTTATGACATGATCTTTTTTGCAGAATATAGTTATCCCTTAATCAAAATTGGAAATATTATTTGAAATTATATTTTTTTAATCTGTACAAAAAGATAAATACGAATTCGCGTTGAAACGTACTAATCATAACGAAAACGCTGATAATGTTTCCTAGTGCCAACTTTGAAATCTCATTACGAGTTAGTGTAAGTTCGTAAGGTACACTTGAGTCACATTCCGCGCAACTAGTCCCTTTGAGATATGCCTAATTGTACCTGTAAGAAACTAAACTCGTTGAAAATTTCAGAGTTTAAATGTTGTATTTACCGTGGTACGAATTAATTCGACGTCGTGGAAAAATTTCGTAATGATCTGATACCGATGTAAGTTTCATGAAAAAAACGATCATTTAACTAAAATCTCTACTCAAATTTTGAACAAATTCATCTAGCTCAAGTCTTTAAAAAGTACAGACATGTATTTAGGTTTTCCATACAAAAATATTAATTAATAAATAATGGCACACCCAGATTATAGTAAAATTTTTAATAATTCTAATGGAGTCCCATGAGTATTACCATTTTATACAACAAAGGAGAAAAACGAGGAGTTATTTTCACAGTAAAACGACTGCCTGTAACGAAATTGTTTATTATAACATAAAGACAAGTTTCATAGTTATTTTATATTCTTTCCTACCTTCTATTTTTTCCGGGGTATAGAGTCGAGATGTTGTCGACGCAACTCGTTGCATTTTTTAATCCACGAAGTCATCTGCAACAAAAAAGCACAATCATTATTAAAAGTTCGGTTTTAATTTTATTAAATCGCATGTTATAATATAAGAACTACGTAACAATTCGATATGTTTAATTTTATGATTGTTATACTTTAACTCAATATTGTAAGAACTTGATGTATTTTTAAAACCGACACAAAAATGAAATTTCGCAAAAAGTATATAAACTAAATTACGGGTACATTGACTCAGAATTGAATTTTCGGTCAGCAACCTGTTGCTAAGCTTCCGGGGGAAACTCTTAACCAATCCATCATACGACCTCAAAAACCCCTCTCGTCTGCATCCCAGAAATCTCGTTCATTCCTCTCGCTCTCTTCCTCTCGCATGACTTTTTCGCACTTAAGACGTTTTTATTCTCACTTTGTCATACAACGCTGTTCTGCAGTTTTATTTGCATCGCTTTGGTAGGAATCAAAAAAATTATCTTCCATGCAAGATAATCCCTTATACACTCCAAAAAATTGTTTGATTATCAACATTTTTTAGTCACTTTTAAACAATTTTTGAGTGTTTTGAATTTCATCCTATCTTTTTAACATATAAAATTGTTGAATATTTTACAAATTAAACGATATTTTTTGCTGTGTAGTTTTTTGTTCGATTAATTGTTTAGTCAGTGAATTAACATAAAAAATTGCATTTTGTTAATTATACATTTTAATGAATTCTGACAAGATAATAATTTTATAAACAACGTTATTGACTGCACGGAACTCCCTCGCTCAATATGAATGCAATTAAAATCTTCTGCCACATAAGTTAGTCTGTCACAAATAGATTCATTACATTTTCATGGTAAACAAGATAAACTTGGTTTTTGAACGAGTCCTTAAAATTTCGAGATAATTGTAAAAACTTTATATGTCTCAAGAACTCGGATTCCAACTTCTATAACTACGTTCAATCTGAAATGAAATCTTAAAAGATCACAACTTTTGCCGGTACATAAACCGAACAAAACTAAATAATTAAATTCGACTGTTGCCGATAAATATACACTTTTTTCGCGACCCGATGAAAAGATGTATTTAACAGAAAAAAGTCCACTCGACAAAAGTTTATTGTGTCTAAACAAGCGAACAAGATGTAATAGAAGATAGAATCGATATCGCATCATAATGTGCTGATGGGAAATCGTCTTTTCAGCGACTGGGTTGAGATTTCATTAACAATATCAATCGATAGCGCGATTTGAAAATCGTCGATGTTCTTCGCTCCTTCTTCCTGTAATCCGACGCAAAGAGCGGCATTGTTTGCGTTGCACCCTCGAATGGTGAAGCTTATTTCCTGTTCGGATATACTCGCAAAGTTGAGATATTACAAACAATTGAAACCAGTGTTAACCCGATACACATTATTTCATGTTGTTACTTTTATCATTGTATAAACATGGTTTTCAACACAAATCATTTGTTAAATAAATATTACATAATTCAAATATGTATATTTTCAAAAAAACAGTAAACAAAATTAAAACAAATCAATCTTCGACAATCACTTTATCAGATTTTTAAATCAATAAAATGTTAAACTGGAAACGACTGAATTTTTTGTTTTTGTTATATTCTTGAACTTTTTATATTTATATTTTATAAGTTAAAAAATTTAACTGATTTTTTAGTTGTTATACCTAAATGAATTTTTCTTTGTGCTGTATAGAAAATTTATTTGCGAGAAAATATTTTACTCAAGCCAAAATTTACCAATTTAAAAACTATTATGCAATTCATTCATTTTTTACTGTGTAGTAACTCAAAAAATTATTACATAACAATTTACTAGTTAAACTTTTTATGAAAAATTCAAAATGAAATTTAAATTTTACATTGAATTGAAACGTCTGATTTGTTTTTTTGTAACAATTAACTTGATGAATTGCGAAGGAAACAATACCTTCATCAAGAATTGACTTTTGTTTCAGCTACGAAGGACCAAATTGTTGTAAACTTGAAAATAAATTGTCTATCATGCATTTTTAAACCCCATCAAAACGAAAATACGCGAAAGGGATTTTCATCACTTCTTATTGTTTTAAACTTCTATATTCTGAAACTCAAATTTTGGGGCATCATAATATTTAGTATTACTATTTTTATGCAATTTTATGTATACTAAAAAACCTAATGTCTTAAAACAAGACACTTTTTCTGTCTTTAAGTCGAAAAATTGCTCGACTTTTATTCAAACATAAATGTTTATGTATAAAAACTTATCCATTAGAAACAATAATCAGTTTGTACGTATTAAGGTTTTTTTAAACGATAATATCGTATATAGTTTTATACACAATATATGATGAGAATTATTTTTGATCCATCGGAATCAATGAAATGATAATCTGATTGGACTTATATTTAATAATACTGCCTGTGCTTTTTATCATTTTATAGGTTCCGCACTCATCTAACTCAAAATAAAATAAGGCAATTTCGCGATTATAACAAACGTCCGAGTCCCATCGTATCAATTTATTTAAGTGGATTTGCCAGATTTCACGTCCAATAAAATTACCAAAAAGCATTAAAATTGCATTAATAGCTCGATCGAGCTCAACCGGACAAAATTTAATTTTACACATCGTTGGCGAAAAAATACCGCGTCAAACATGCGTTGCCGCTATTTTCAGCATCAACAAATGACATTACTCAAATCATATAGTCTGTTCATAATGGCAAAGGCATCTAATAAAAACGCTATCGTCCTCCATAATGGTAGTAATTTTTAGCCATAATTAAGAACAGAAAAAAACTAAACGAATTTTTATTAAAGAAGGCTATTAATAATTATTATTACTTGCTAACACACAGTAACATTTTATGCAACTGGACTACTCAAAACGTGTGAAATTACATTATATGTAATGTAAAACTACAAATAATGCATATTATTACATATTGTGTAATTTTACATGTTTTGTGTAATCTGGTTGCATAAAAATTTACAGTGCATATTATAGCATAGGGTGAGGTGGGGTAAATATTACACAAGGGTTAAAATGGTACAATGTGAAAATACGTTAAAATCAATCATTAAAATGTAAATAAACAAGTTAATAAACATGCTATTAATTAAAAATAAAAAAATGAATGCTACATATATTTTATAGCTCCATATAAAATGCATTGCGATAATTAATCATTCCTGATAATTATGACACAATGTTAACTGAAAGATGCAAAGGCAGAATTAGCCAGGATGCATAATCAATAAATTCTAATTACAGTAACATATTCATATGTAAAATATTAATTATATCAATACAAATTCCTCTATCAACCTCGCATATAATTATTCGCAACGTCCGTAATTTAATTTTCTTCGCAAGATTCACTCAGTGTTGAATTGAATGTGAGGTGAAGCTTATCTTGTATTTTGATACTACCAATTTTGTAAAAATATAATTTTTTCATTCTATTATATTAGATACTTCAACTTTATACCAAAAAGTATTGTACTGTTAATTTTATATTTTTATTTCTATATAAATATAACTAAAATATAAAAATATCAATAAACCCTGATAAAAAAGCCAAAAATATTGTATTTTTATTTTAGTTCAAATTTTCACTTCATAATTTTATTCTTGTCATTTTTAATTATCGATAACTGTAGACACATTATTATGGCCACGTTTTCCTTTTCATTGTATAATTTGTTCTCAGCCAAATTATATTACTCGGGATGAATCAGATCCGCGCTCTGATTTGCCGCATTACATCGCAATCACAGCACGATGCGGGAAACTTTATAAAGCTCTGGCAAATCCTACTGCCGAGTGAAATTTTGCATAAGAAAATCCTCTCGAGCGTTCCCATCTGCGTGCTAGACGTTGCTTCTAACGGCAGCTTATACCGGTCGTGATAAAGTGATGCGTGAACAAACTTCGATCGAGGTTACTTTTGATTCGCAAAGCCATCGACAAATGATCGTGCGTAATCATATTCGAGCACAAAAACCGTAGATGCAAAGAAAACTGCATTTCCCTTGCTAAAAAGGCTTGAAAATGTTACCGTATAAAATTTTAAAAAGCTGTTTTGTGCACATTTAATTTAATTATATTTATTTCATATAAATTAAAAAGAATATAATATGTTCTTTAGTGGAGATACGTAATTCTTTCGAGTTAATATAATATTTAAATAAAATGAAAAATTAAATAAAATGATTATATATATATTCGCTCGAGAAAAGTCATGTGAGAAAATCATATGACTTGCGGGTCAACATGAGTAACGCGAAATATTTGCTTTGCGCGATTTTTTCTTCAAAAGAAAATAAGTTTATAATTGAACGAGCTGGTTAATCCCAAGGTACTTTTTAAAAGAAGAAATTTCTTAGGCGACTTTTTTTAACGTACTTGCAAAACAAAAATAATCAAAATAAACTTGTATCGGTTTCATTCGGTTTTATTTAGTATTTGATTTTTATAAAACTATTACAATATTAATAATTATCTAGCTATAAAATTCAGAAAAATTGCTAAATTGCCTAAAGTTTGATATATTTTATAGTAAAAAGAAGTAGTATTCAAAAAAAGAATACTACAAATGAATTGTAGTATTGACAAAAATTAATTTATTGATAAATTTGATAAAATGCAGTAAGACGTTAAACTTTTATCAAACCTAAATTTTAGTATTATAGAATGTTTAATTATAACTATCAATGAAAAATTGGTTCGATCTAAAAGTTGTCAGTTATTTGTTTATTCTAACCACAAACCTAAAATGGAGTTTGACTAATAATAATTTCGTGGGTCTTTGTTACATTGATCATGCAATGTATTGTTAAATAAATTTCGACTAGTCTGCAATGGACATTTGAACGGCAGCTCAAACGATGTCGGTGCCTTTTCATGCACATTTTTCCGATTGCGTGGCATCGATTCGGACGCATATTTGTCTCCGCGTTATTAGTTTGATTGTTAGTTTTTGTAGTCGATAACATCTCATACAGCTGCGATTAATGAATAAAATAATAACTTTCTTGATAACTCCAGATTTTCGATTGAAGTACCTAATAAACTGACAAGTCATTGATAACTAGAATTTTAAAAACATTAAACTTCATATTCAAAATTTGTATTGCAAAAAATCATATTTATTAATTTTTAACAATGTTTTTTGTACTTGTTTAACATTTTCAACCTTTAAAATTAAATTGACATAAATATTACAATTTTTGTTTAACATTAAGTATGAAAAAATATAGTGTCACAATTACCCCAGTTCACCCTATATAATATATATATATATATATATATATAATGAACTTAAATATTTTCTATATGTTTATATAGATAAAGGAAGGATTTATTCAATGAAATTAATTAAAATTTATTTGGCCATTAGCCAGACTGGCTCCAAACGTAACATTCATCCTTCGTAGGGCCAATGATGTCGCTATAGAATCCATTGCCTATTCTGATTTCAGCGGCTCTGAGTCTGTATCTTCTTACGTCTATTCAGAGTTCCGTACGTTAGCGTGACGCAGGGTTTGGATTAGAAGTAACGGAGATTAGTTTATCCCATGCTGAGAAGCGTCTCGACGTTGATGCGAAATTCTCGGTGACATTATTACAATAGTGTTAAAAAACAATGGAGATAACTACTTAAAGGAACTAGCAAATGCAAAATGATACGAGTTCCCAAGTAGAAAATGTCTCTAGTAGTTCGCTAAAAACTCGCAATTTTTACTAGTAAAAATGCTAGAAACTCGTGAGTTTTTTTCGTCAGAAACTCGTGAATCTTGTACATGCAAAAACTAACGATCCACTAGCAAGTAAAACTTGCGAAAAACTAGTAAGTATTTTGAGTGGTTTTCTATTGAATTATAGAATTATATATTAAATATTAAAATGTTTATTTTTAAAATGAATGATTAAATTTTGAAGTTGAGGTATGGAAATAATTTTTTAAGCAGTTTTCATGTTAAAAAAAAGGTTATTTATTAATATAACAATTTAATACAACTTTTTTATACAATTAACAATACAATTTTTTTATGGTGGAAATTATCTGAAGAATCCGTGATGTCCGATTTACATCTTTTTTCCATTTTCCATATCTGTTGAAAATATATCTGGGAATTTTCGAAAATGTTCAATTTTCTCGCTACTTCAGTATGATTTCCTAAAATGAAACAAAATGCATAAGTACATATACATATATATATATAAATATAACTGGTCTAATATGCAATAAAAGTAATTCTCAGTTAAACAAATTTAATTATGGACTTATTATTATTAATATGTTTTTTTTGTTCATCTTATTAAACAATTATCATAACTGATATATAATTTTTAGTTTACAATTTTGAAAATAGTAAATCTATACAATTGATATTTTTTTAATATTTTGTCATATTACGTAATATTTTTTTGTTAATTATTTCAATTTTTATCGTGAAAATGAAAAATATAATCTTATAAATAAACATTTACGTTAATTAGTTATGTAATCTAAAAATAAAACAAACAACTATTCTAGAGTTTTATTTTTACCGTTAATAGTAAATCTAATTGATCAATTAATTTTAATATTTTTTATATTACTTTATATTTTGTTTGTTCATAATATAAGAGAATATCACATTATTTCAAAATGTTATCTAAAAATTTTAATAAGTTTATAGATAAAAAATATAGTTTGAATTTAAACATACCTTTTCTCATAAATAGTTTTTTCTCTCTTCCATTCTCCGTCTCCGTTGAAATTTCAAAATTTTCAATTTTCCCGCCATTTCAGTATAATTTCCTGAAATAAAACAAAATGCATGAGTATATATCAATATAACTAGTCTAATATACAACAAAAATAATTTTCAGTTAAACAAATTTAATTATGGGCTTATTATTATTACTATGTTTTTTTTGGTTCATATTGTTAAACAATTTTCATATTTGATATATAATTTTAGTTTACAATTTTAAACAATCTAATAGTCAATCTAAGTAATTGATATATTTTTAATATTTTGTCATATTACGTCATATTTTGTTGGTTAATATTTCAATTTTTTTCTTGTAAAAATAAAAAATATAATTCTATAATAAACATTTGCGTTAATTAGTTATGTATTTTAAAATTAAAATAGTTATTTGTTATTTGATTAATTAATTTTTTATATTTTTTTTATATTACGTTATATTTTTTTGTTCATAATATTAGAAAATATTAGAGGTTATCTCGACATGATATTTAAAAGTTTTAATGAATTTATTTAAATTTTGAATTTATAGATAAAATTTAAAATTTGGATTTAGACTTACCTTTTTTCACTATCCGACATTGTTAATAACAAAATTATAAAAATTAAACGACGCTAAATATAAGGATTCTTAAAACGCACGAGGTGTTCAATCCTAAGGCCACACAAAAACTAAACTTACCCGTAGCACGTATTCAAGCACAAAGAGAAAATAGGAAAGGGCCGATCTTCCGTCCTTTTCTTTTATTGCACTTCTTCCATGCGACATTTGAGACTGGACCGGCCATCGGCTGGTCGGTAACAGATTGTTTACAGAGCCCGAAAATGCAGAGTTCTTACATGATTAGTCATCTAAGAGTTTTCTCCGAAGCATGTTGGAATATACTTTTTTTCATTTTAATAAATTTGGTTTTAACGTTTTAAATATATAATATAATATATAATTATATGTATGGTGAACATATATAATTAAAAAAAACAAATCGGGCAATTAAGTTTTATTATCATTATTATTTAATATAATTAGTTACTTTTATTATTTAAATAATATTATAACAACTGTTTAAAAATTGTACGGTAATAATAGTATTGTTTTAAATAAAATTAATTTTTTTCATCCATAAAATATCAGTACATATGTTCGTGTCTATTTTCCAATATCATTTATTCTATTAACAAAAACCATAATAATTTTTTAAACTTATTTATAAGTAATTTAATAAAGATATGCACTTTAATTTTATTCCTATATTTTATTTTTTAATTAATAATATGTATATAATTTTAATTTAATATATATGAATACATTAATAAATTTATTTAATAAATGTGTAATATAAACAAATTCCATTATGATATAAGAATATATAATTGTGGCAAATAGTATTTCTGATATTATTCATAATGTTTTTATGTATTTAAAAATTAAATTGTACAAGTTCTTTATAAGTAAACATTTACTGGTACTAGCAAAATATTTTAAATATATATATATATAATATGTTATATATATGAAATGTATTAATATTATTTATTGCAATTATTTTATAAGTGAATCGCAAGTTTTTCTAACGCAAGTAAACGAATAATATAACTTGCTAAAAATTAGCAAGTTTAACGTAAGTTTTTCTATTCTAGAAAAAATAGCGGAAAACTCACGAGTTACTAACGATTACTCGTGAAATACTAGAGAAATTTCTACCTGGGCTCGTTCGTTTTCGAGACGTCGTGACGGAGTTATTTCGCGCGTTGGAGTGTGTCTTGAGAAAATACAATGACTGTGCACTTTTTGATCGAATCGAATTTGTTTGATGATGCCATATCGTGGTTTGAAGGATAAATCGTTTTTCAATAGTGAAATTAAGTCAATTTTGACATATTTCAATTCGTATTCATTTCGAATTTTTTCAGTTTCTAGTATAAATAATTCATAATGTGAGATCATTACTTCATATAATTATTAATTACGGATAGGTACAAGTAATGCCAGATTGTTTATGTAGAAAAAATTAATCTCGCATGTACCTCAAATACGTTGTAAAAATGTATTGTATAGAATAATGAAATGAAAAATTCATCGAATAATATAAATGCTGAATAAATGCAAGCAAAATTAATTAAAAGCTATTTTAAAAGTAGCTGATTACGAATAATGCAATCAAAATCATAATATATTCAATTGACAAAACGAGATCGGACAAGACAATAGCTAGCATAAATAAGTATAATATAAGATACAATAACAAGACATAATTCTTAACATAAGGACTTCTCGTCCAAAATCTTCGACAGGGACAACTCGTCGACGAAACCCGAATCGTCTTCTCTGTCCTTGTCTCTCTCAAGACTAGCGTTCATTAGTATGTCTTCCATTTCGTCAAAATCCGACGACAATCCGCCAAAATTGATTGGGCCGATCGCGCTGCTTTTCGAGAAGCGCGCGAAGTCGTCAAAGAATTTGATCTCGGGATAAGGCGACATCATAAAGTCGTTGAGGATCAAGTTTTTGGATCCGAACATCGAATCGTCGAACGGAATCTTCCGTTGCTCGGGCTCGTTGTTGACGATTTTGATTTCCGGCTGATTGAAGCCCGCAACGCCGACGCCGTCTGTTTTCAAGCTCGGCCCGTAATCCAGATTCGAATTTTCGGCGCCGTCTTCACGGTCTTCCTTCTCCGGTGAATGTTCGTTTTGACTGCACCAGACGTTCGGATTTTCGTTTAAACCGTGAACATTCTTCGAATAGCTATACAAAGGGGTTTTGTCGAGCGTCGGAATGGTATGTTGCTGATTTTCGTCTAACAACGTAGCGATGGAAGGCTGCAGGTTTGCAAGACTGGGCGGAAATTCGTCTCGATGAGAAAACAAGGTGGGGGAGTCTTGATTTTTACTTCCGCCAACAATTACTTAAACACGAAAAGTCTTTTGCAAAAACCAATTAAATTAATGCAAACGCTGGTCGATTTCATCGCCAGAAAACATTTTGAGCAATAGTTTTATACAGTAACCATAAATTTTTAAATTTATTTATTTAATTTTTTATAGACACACTAAGCAAAATACTTATTTTATTTACCAGAATGTTTGAAGTAATAGTTTCATTACAAAAATATTTCTAAATGGTATAAGTATCTTTTTTTTTTAATAATTTTTTTTGATATTTTTAATTACCCAATACTTTTAAATATTCATTATAATTAAATATATTTGTTTTAACAATACTTGTAAAAATTGTAAATATGTTTATAATAATATACATATTATAAAAGTATTTGGCTTACAACATACTCTCTAGAAAATTATGAACAAAATTAAAAAATTGTAAACATAGAAAAAAGATGCAAATTATCAGATCTTTATTCCTTTTTTGCATTAGATGTACACATAATTCTACATGCAATATTTTAAAATGAATATAAATATTTGTCATTTTTAGAATGATGTGTACATGATTGTTTAAGCCATTTTTCAGTAATAACTAAAAAATCCATTACATAATTTTTAATAATTTTTCCAAAAGATTTTCTTCAATCTTCTTAATTAACAATCTATTATAATCCATATTAGAAAATAGTCCAACACGAGAGACAAAGAAAATTCCTTTGAAAATAAAATCGAACAAAAAATGAATGCTTAAACTTTAAAGCATAAATAATTACTTCATCCACACCGTGAGATAAATTTAAAAATCTTTTAGCCTTGAAAATAGCTTCACCTTAATTTACTGTTAATTTCAATAAATACTCCTGCATTATAACGTAAATCTCAAGTTTAATCACTTATTAATTTACTTCTCGTGCCATGCCTCGAATACCATTAGTAAGCTGGAACGTGCGCATTTCTAAGTATTACGTAAGGAGTTTACGTACACTTACTAATG
>JABFPQ010000162.1:0-14557 GCA_022817265.1 Masnerella sp. ZL-2020
TTGTGTATCAAGTACGAGACACATACAAGTCATAGAAGAATCAGTAATTAGTCATATATGAATCATATTTGAGAATCCTACAAGAGTAACAGATCAGTCACAGTTGAGGCATAGATGAATCAGATGAGGATTATAAATGAATCATACATGATTCACAGATGAGTCACAGTTGAGTCATAAATGAATGACCTGCGAATCATATATGAGTGACAGTTGAGTCAAAGTTGAGTCATAGATGAATCATATATAGATCATATGTAAGTCACAGATGAGTCATTTGTGAATCATAGATGAATCATATGTGGATCATATATGAGTCACAGCTAAATCATATTGAGTCAGTAATGAGTCAATATGATATATAAACAATATATAACTCACATCTATATAAAATAAAAATTTTTCCAAGTATTTTTTTCTGTGTATTGAAAAAATTAAAAAAAAATCTAAATTGTTTACAGAAATTTTTGTTGGCGCAATTTAGTACAGAAATGCGCAAAATTAAAAAACCATCGACTTCGAAAAAAAACCATAGGTTTACCTTCGTTTCAAGTAGTTAACATTGCTGGTGAACGACTGACGGAAGCTGGAAAAAGAAATGTTGCCGGGTGAAGGGGCAGTGCCGCAATACTTTGCGCAACCGCCGCGGCCGGTAATGTTGCTGGCTCTGCGTTACCACTCGCGCGAATCACTCGCGTGGTCGTCCGCGCGCGATTTCTCGGCGAATCGCGGGGAGAAGGTAGCCAGCGAATCGACCTTGAAAAAGGGTTCACACGCGTCCAATTCACACTCCAACAGGAAGGCCAAAATCTGCAAAAATAAAAAAGAACAAATTTATTTTATTGAGTCAAAAAATTTGACTCAAATTATTTTATTGAGTCAAAAAAAGGTGCCTCACTATTTTACTGAGTCAACAAAATTTGACTCAAATTATTTTATTGAGTCAAAAATATTTGACTCAAATTATGTTATCGAGTCAAACATATTTGACTCAAATTATTTTATGGAGACAAAAAAAGTGACTCATATTATTCTATTGAGTCAAAAAATAGACTCAAATTATTTTATTGAGTCAAAAATATTTGACTCAGCTTATTTTATTGAGTCAAAAAAAATTTGACTCGAAAATCAAACTTTTTGAGTCTAAATTAAGGGACTTTTAGACGTGATAAAATTCGAGGCAAATTTTTTTATTAAATGAAAGATAAAATTATTCGATGAAATTAATTGTTTAATCAACCAGTGAAAAGAAACCAAAATTAATTATAAAACTTTGTGCGAAACTCGACAAGAAATCATTAACTTGAAATTTATGGCTAATAACGGCTCCGCAGATTTCAAATCCATTAAGGATGCTCGTAGAATCAACACATTATCCTAAATGTGATAAACAGTTTATCCGCTAATTAAACGATTCATCACTTAATTATAACGGCGTAAATCATCGTGTGATATTCTAAGCCAATCAATCAAGTGATATTCAGCCGGTTATAAACTACCTAACGTTACAATTTCGACATCTTGGGCGTTAGTTGCAAATAATAAATGGGTCACTTTGAGAAGATGGAGGTAAATGAGGTAAAAGAAGGGAGAAAAAGCAACGATCTGTATTACTGGAATAAAGTCACTGTTTTGAAAGAATTTATTTTTCTCGAGGGAGTTAGAAGAGTAAAAGCAGAAGAGTAAAAGTTATTAGAATTTGTGAATCATATATAGGTCATAAATAATAAATGAGGCATGAATGAGTCAAAGATGAGTCATAAATGAGTAAAATATGGAGTTATAAATCATATATGAGTCATAAGTAAGTAAAAAATGAGTCATACATCATATATGAGTCAAAGATGAGTCATTAATCGTATATGAGTCATAATTGAGTAAAAAATGAGTGATAAATCATATATAAGTCATGGATGAGTCAAAGATGAGTCATTAATCGTATATGAGTCATAATTGAGTCAAAAATGAGTGATAAATCATATATAAGTCATGGATGAGTCAAATATGAGTCAAATATGGATCATTTTTGGATAATATATGATTCACAAATGAGTCACAGTTGAGTATTAGATGAGTCATATATAGATCACATGTGAGTCACGGATGAGTCATATTTGAGTTATAAATAACTCATCTAACTAAAAATCTGATTTTTAACAAAAAATATTTGTATGAAAAACATTAAATTTTGACTTATGATTAACTACATTTTTCTGCACTCTAAACGTGATTTTCAAACGAGCAGATTTTTATAACATTTTTTCTAATACAACGTGGTGTCTTTTAATTCACGAGTTGCATGATCAAAGTAACGTCGCAGCGATGTTCATTTTTCATTTGCTTTTAGCGTGACGTCGAGAACAAGCGAAGGGCCATGAACAGCAGAAAACAGAATGGAAACAACGTGGAGAAGACGAATAAAAAGCTCTGCGACACACAACGCCGAGATGCCGGAGAAAAAAGGCATCTTTCGTTATATCGATCCACGCTTTAGCACCGCCATGAGTATCCTCGGCGCCCGATATTACATCACCGAGGAGAGTCGTGTTTAACACTCTCAACTCCGAAAAGCTTGAGGAAGCTTGAGTTGTATGTGTGTGTGTGATACTAATTTCGCAATTGCGGCGTTCGATTTGCTTGTATGTAAAAAATTTGTGTACCCATATTCTAACAGAGATTAAAACTAAATATTTTTGGCCATATTCAAATAAAATATGGATATTAATGCACTGTTAATATGACTTTAAAAAATGTGTCCCTAAATAGCCGGAGTTGAGAGGGTTAAGGCAGCGTTTACCCTCAGATGCGAGGGCGTGTATCAACCTTCGACTTTTCACGTGTGTAAACGGTATTCGGATATATTGGCACTTATCGTGACGTAGTCGATTCAAGGAATTTTTTAAGACGGTTCATGAGGGTTATCACGCTTTTGATTGCCGTTTTGAAAAGAAGTTATGAATTTTTAAATTGAAAAATCTCTGCGAAATGAAAATTTTGAGAAAATCTTTGAGGAATCGGAATTTTGAGAAAGGTATATTGAATCAAAAATTAAGAAAAACCCTATGAACTCAAAATTTTGAAAAAGGTGTCCTAAGTCAAAATTTTGAAAAATGTGTCCTAAGTGAAAATTTTGAGAAAAGTCTCCTAAATCGACATTTTAAAAAAGGTCTCCAACATCAAAATTTTGAAAAAAGGGTCCTAAGTCAACATTTTGAGGAAGGTCTCCTAAATCAAAATGTTAAAGAATCTATGATAAATCAAAATTTCGAAAAATCCCAATTAAATCAAAATTTTGAATTAACCCTACTAAATAAAAATTTGGTAAAAGTCTTCTAAATCAAATTTTTTGAAAATCTTTACTAGATCCAAAATTTTGAAAAATCTCTCCTAATCTAAAATTTTCAAAAAGGTCTTCTAATTCAAAATTTCGAAAAACGACTTTCAAATCAAAATTTTGAAGAATCTCTGCTAAATCAAAATTTGGATGAACCCTGGTAAATCAAAATGTGGAAAAAAACTCTCCTAAATTAAAATTTGGAAAGAACCCTGCTAAATCCAAAATTTTAAAAAAAATTCAACCATATTTAATCAAATAATTTATTAAGTATGTTATTAAATGGGACATTTGCAGAAACGGACTAATTAATAAAGAAAGTTTTAATTTTTTTTTGTTCAAAACTGCGTTACATTATGTCAAAAAAAAATACGAATAGCCAACTGAAGTATGTATTGTATTTTAATTCAGATACGCGAATCAACCTGTTCCGATTAGATCTCATTGCGTTTCAGTTTACGGACGGCTCACCTTAAAATTTCCGATACGATCCGCTACTAATCCCGCTAGCGGCGGCATAATAATCGCCACGAACGGTGTGATTGCGCTCATTATTGCCGTTTCTTCAACATTGATTCCAAGTTCCCTCATATGAATTGTCAAATAAGGATATAATACATACAATGCTGAAATTAATTTCATTGTTGTAATTTCTATATCAAAAAAGAAAATATTTATTTTGTAAATTTGAAAGAAATTCGAGAATTTTAGAATTTAATATTGATTAACTATGGAAAAATGATTACAAAATAAAATTGTTGAATGAAACAAACATAATTTTTCAGTTAGTTCATAGTAAATAGTTAATTAACATTAAGTTTTAAAAATCTCGATTTTTGCTACATAAAGTGTCCACAATTAAATATATTTTATAATAGTAATTAATTTTAAAAAAATGTTCGTAAACATAATCTATTTTCTCAAAGGATATAAACGTTTGATCTTACAAGTGAAATTCAATCATTTTATAAGTTCGCCTAGGAGTAATTTTATATCAACTGAAAGGTCTCTTATATCTTACTTTCGATTTTGCTCGAAAAATTAAAGATCGGGATTTTAAATTACGTTGAACTTGTTAAATTTTATCAGCAAAATTATACAGTAATTTATTCAGTACATGTAGTTAAATCTTCTTTTTGCATAGCTAAACGAAATTTTGTTAATTTTAATGACATTCGTGACACACGTCATTTTACTATTATCAAAATATATTTAGACGAACTATCTATATACAAATGTTTAAAAAAAATTATTTTATTTTAGCATGCTTTTACCAATATATATTTATAATACTATCATTAATTAAATATGAACGTTAAAAAAACCAAATAATCAATAATATTTGTTGATACCAAAGACTTGAACAAATCAAACGATCGTGATAAGGACCAGGACCATTCATCAATTACCGCTCAAACATCTAAGCATTTTGTAGCGTGCGTCATTTTGATTGGAAAATATGCCACTAATTTACAGCTCTTTTATTCGCAAAGTGCAGCAACAAAATTTACGATTAACATGGATACATAATCGCAAATCTACAAATATTTGAGTTGCATAACTAACAGTGTTGCTTGCTTGAAATAAAAATCCTTGGAAAATAATTATTCCCTATAATACGAAAAAACGCAATAATCGTGAATTTATCAATCTCAAGAGCACGAAATCTTATTTAGCCGATCTTATTCCACTTTTTGCGGTATCATCTTCAGCGTTCCAATATCATCAATGAATCTGATCGCGATATCTTTTTTATTTGGTTTTTTCAAAACTAATTGCAAGTACTTTAACAGATTACATACAAATAACGTGCTTTTAGAAATTTTTTTTGTGATTTTGTGCTGAAACTTACTTGAGGTTTTAACGAAAAATATGAATTTGAGTGGTAACAGTTCTTTGTGGCAGAGATCCTTGATGATCCTGCCGCAAAACATGTCCATGAGCAACATTTTGACAAAGTTTGGTCGTGCACAAAATGAACGTAATTGAGACCGAGTCCCTTAGTCAACACATTATTTTACAAATTTCAAAAACGAATTGTCACTACTTATTGGTTAACATCCACGCACACACGCGTCCGAGCGAACACGCTGACAATCGCCGATTGTCATTCTGCACCTCACACGTGCATATCCCTCCTCCATCGCGATTTTCGTGCCAATGATTTGTCTTCCAGAGGATGGGCAAAATATATAAAGTTCTGCACGAATAATTACTTCCAGCCGTAAGCAAAATTGTATCGTAACAATAATTACAATTGTGCGTAGCCAATTGGCAATTACAGTTATTTCTGACATTCTTTAAATATTATAAAAAAGTTCTATTTCGAAAGGATAAAAAATGGTAGGATAATAGTTTCATTTTTTATCACTTTTAGAACAGTCTGCTTATGATAACCGGAATATTTTTATTATAACCCGATTTTCCGGTCAAATATCGCACAAGAGGAGTTCAAATACTTTTGAATTAAATTTATACAACGTAAACAAATGTCGAATAATTTTATCAATTAGTTTACACGATAAATTTATTTGTTTAGCTTATCAATAAAAAATGCCAAGTATGAGTTTAAATAATATAATTTATTAAATAAAAATACAAATTGTCAAAATTGTCAAAAATGTCAAAATCACTTTCGGTCAATCCCTCACGGACGAAAATATAAACGAAATTTAAGACAGAATATAAAATCATTATATAAAATGTTTATACTCCATATTGCCGTTTTTTATAAAATATTTATATTTGTATATAAAATATATATAAAATTTTAGTCCATATTCCACAACTTTATATTTGTTTTTATAAAATAAATATATAATTTATATTAATTTTATATTTCGGTTTATATTTTCGACCGTGAGGGAATGTAAACAAAAGATTAAAATTAATCTTATTACCTGTAATCAATTTTATTTTATCAAAACAACGAAAAAAATGAGTTTGTCATGTTTTTTGAGGTTATTTCATGTATATATTGCTTACCATTCAAAACTGAAATATCAGCATCACATCACTCCCCACGGTTTTAATTTTTCCACATTGATGCAAACTTGGAACTATTGATTTGTATATTGATGCAAACTTCATAAAAAACTCGATAAAAAACAAAAAAATGCGTGGACACATGAGCAGTGTGAGCGCGGGAATCTGCTGCCTATGGGGATTCTGTTACCGACAGTCGATAAACTTATGTACTATACAAAGAGGTCGTTTGAAAAATATTCTTGAGATTAGAATATTTCCGGTTATTAACAGCAGGAAAATTAGAATTATTATTAGAACATTAGATTATTATTAGAATATTAAATATTAGAATATAAATATTCGAATATTTTTTTTAATGATAAACAACTTCATTTTCTGTTCAAATAAATTCCGCTTCCTTTCGCTAATTCAAAAGTGTAAACAAACTACCTTTTGATAGCAAACGGGTCAATGAATTTTGGATTTTAAACCCATATAAAAAACCCTTTTTTAAATTTCTTACAAAAAAACCGAAAAAAAGTTCACACATATGTGGTCGCCTTTTGCATTGGATCGACTTTTGTTTACACGAAACGTTGCTTGCGGTTAACACGCGTTCCCATGAAATTGCGTAAACATTTCTGCTTAGCAGATACGCACAAAGAGCTGTTCTCGTTAAACGTCAAGCGACCACTTTGGCCAATTGACTTATTTATTTACAAGCGCCGATCGAAAAAACAAGGAAACCGAAACAAAAAACGAATCATTGTCAGTACGAAATACATTTCGAAACTGACAACATGTATTTCGTACTAAACTACAGTTTCAGGAAAACGATAGGTGAAAGAAAAATAAGAGAAAAAAAACGAGTAAGAAAAGGGAATAAAAAAAGGTTGGTGAGAAATGGATGCACCAGACACGTGGAAAAGAGTCGTCTGGAGGTCGTTTTTGTTGAACACTATGTGTGAGAACGTCGTCGCTCAAAGCGTCGCATTGGGGCCAGCGGAGCGCTGAAAAACTTGATGTACAGCTACTTCATTTTTTTTGTTTCAAAAGTTAAGCAAAACCACGGGTTCCGTTAATTGAAATTTAATTAATTGTAACATTTTTTATGCATTGCACATGATTTAAGACTGAATTTGAAACATTAAACAAGTATTAAAATTTCACAAATTTGTGTACATTTTTCACATCCGCAATAATTTTAAATTTATAAAGGGTGTAAACTTCAACTTGACAAACCGGAATAACTAAAAGTAAAAATTTTCGAGGTAAAAAATTAATTTTTTCAGTCCAGTAGTGCCAAAAGTACTAAAAATGAAGATTAGGGCCCATCCTAACCTCAAAGCATGTCATTGTCGTATCTCGCTGCATTACAAAGAATCGACTTAGATAACTGAAGATTAATGAATATGATTTCTTGGTAATGTACTTGTTTCCACAAATGAACAATTACACGTATTATCATTAAATATAATTGCATTATAACGAGCGTAATTGAAGCAGAGAGATTGGTCGCGCCGGGAGCCACTCTCACGGCAATCCCGATAATTCATCGACAATCTTCATGATAAGATAAGAATGAGAGGCATCGTCTTGCACACGATTAAGTTATTACCCCGAAGATTACGACCTGTATTTAACATTGAATCCGGTTTCGCGAGTTTAATTTGCGTCCGAACAGTCATCGAAATTCATTCGTCAACTCGCTTTGATCGAAGCGAGAAATAAAGTTGCTGGAATGTGAAAAGTGTAAATAAAGTTGTAGTGTCAATGACATAGTGCGGTGTGCAAAAGATAGATAAAAAGAAGTTTTAGATAAGGTAGTGGAGGGAAATATCGTATGGAGAAATGTTGGTTCGGACGTTTGAATTTTCCCGCCTTGGATTACGCATCATTTTTAATAAACGTGTAATAATTGGGGGTAAAAAAGTGGAGATTCGGTATGGGCGACGATTAAACAAATAAAAAAGCAAAAATCGAGAAGAAATCGATGGTCGCGGCCGGTGAAAAACAACATACGCAATTTGCGCGGTAGGGAAATGCATGCTTCGATGGCAGCAGCTGCGGGACGTTATTGATACTACATTTCTCCCGATTTGACGAATTGCCATACAGGACTAATGGCCCGAAATGCGAAGGACGCCGGTCGCCAGCCGCCGTGATATCCGCGATGCCAATATTATTGTTCGCCGTAAAACTATAATCGTTGGCCATTTTCGGCCGCCTCGGCACGAGTTCCAAGGTCCGCGCCGGACTCCGACATAAATGATGGTTCACCTGACACTTCCAGGTAGCCGAGTGTCGCGGCCGCGTAATTATTAGCCGCCTCCGCTAATTTATCATCGATCCGTTGACGTTTGAAATATCGCAGCCGCGCGGAATATTCGCAAAAAAATCATGACTGATGTTATTGGAAATTCCGTATAATACCCAGAAATCGCTGCCATTTTCCGATTCCCACTCGAATCCAAATTTAATAAACGACGGAATTCGTATTTGAATTAAATGTGTAAGTTTTCGGTGTTTCCCGTGTAATATGACGTTTTTGGCGAATAGTGAATTTATTTTGTCGTGTAAAATGAGTTGAAGTTTTAGAAGTTGTGTTTAGATGAATAATTAAGTTCAAAATATCTTTTTAAAGACCGCCGTCTAAAATTTTACCTTTTTTTAAAAACTTGAATTAAAAAATTTTCATTACAATAATAAATATGTAGTTCGAATTTAATTAATCTAAATTTATTAAGTCCCCCCTGAAATCTGGAGCTACAAAAGTGTCTTAATTTAAGACGTACGTGTCTTAATTTCAGACACCAAATGTCTTACTTCAATATGCTGACTTCTTAATTTAAGACTTTTTTTTAAGGCATCAGGTTTTTAGAGTGATTGTCATAGAAACAAAGGTGTCTTAATTTCAGACATCAAAAGTCTTATTTCAAGACACCGACGTCTTAATTACAGACACCAAACGTATTATTTCAAGACACTGACGTCTTAATTTAAGACTTTTTTAAGGCACCAGATTTTTAGAATGATTGTCATAAACACAAAAGTGTCTTAATTTCAGACATCAAAAGTCTTATTTCAAGACACAGATATCTTAATTTAACCCTTTCCCTCTGATTTCGCTACGTGCGCTCGAACACAGTCACACGTACGTGCAGACACATTAATATAGTTCGTGTCACGTGACTGCGCGAGACCACGCGAGGGATAGAGACAAACAATGATTGGTTAACACACACTAATATACGAGATTCCTCACTTACGACGATTCGCGACTTTCAGAGGGAGAGTGTTAAGATGTCAGTGTCTTAATTTCAGACACTAAACGTCTTATTTGAAGACACTGATATCTTAATTTAAGACATCAGCATCTTGATTGAAGACACCAAGAACTTAATATAAGGCACCTTAATTATCATCTTTATTTAAGATTTCACTGTCTTACTTTCAGACACTACACGTCTTATTTACAGACATTTCATAGTGATTTGTTTTTCTGCTTTGAAATTTAAATGGGCAACACGGACGTCTAAGTTTATAATCATGAATTGACCCGCCAACTTTGGTTCACAGTATTGCCAACTGTAAGTTGATATAAAATACAAGATTTGTAATTTCATATTGATTTTTTATTTTTTTCTGCTTTGAAAGTTAAGTTGGCAACACTGACGTCTAAGCTTATAATCATGAATTGACCTGCCAACTCTGGTTCACAGTGTTGCCAACTTCATTGACTTCTTAATTTAAGACAACGAAAACGTAATATAAAACCCCAGTGTCTTATTTTCAGACAGTGACGTTTTAATTTAAGATACCAGCGTCTTAATTTAAGACACCATCATCTTAATTTCAGACATCAGCAATGTAATATAAGACACCAGCATCTCAATTTAAAATAACACTGTCTTATTTTTGGACATTAAACGTTTTATTTAAAGACACTAACGACTTAATTCAAGACATTTTTGTAATACCAGTTTTTAAAGTGTATTAATGACCTTGACAACTTAATTCAAGATTTGTATTTTTATTAAATATTTATGCTCATGTTCGTTTATAAATTTTTAGCCCAGTCTAAAGAGAATTGCAAAATAGATTTCGATTTATTCAACGTTTCAATCAATGTCTTCTTTTAAACAATTTCGAAAAGTCGGTTTCGAGTTCTCCAAAATTGATCTTGACAACTGTTACAATCGGATATTGCAACAACGGTTGTTTTCGGAGACATTTAACGGCGACTTTCACATTCGCCCGTTTGTCTCGAAAGTGCGGATTTTCGTCGGAATAACATTACGCGGCGACGGCTCGAATTTATTTCGCCCGGCAATGAACTCTGTTTTCGATATCCGCAGACAATGCCGCGCGTCGCTGCACTGGATATCCGCGCTCGACTATGATGCATTGTGATCGGTGAAAGTCTTGATCCGTGTCTCGCGTCCTTAAGCAGCGATACCGTTCGACGCAATTTTTTAGCCGCCTCTTCTCCGCCTTTTTTTACTAATTGGACAACCTAACGACGTGTGACCGCATACCTCGGCTCGATATTCGTCCGTAATAACCGCTTTTCTTCGGGTCATTTCGGTCGCGGTCGATGTAACGGGTGAAACCTTTGGTCCTGCGGATTTTCGAGTAAAAGTCCAAAAATTGTTTTTCAGATATTGATCCCACATGATTCAAAACATTTTGAAACCTAAACAAAACCAATAAAATTTGAAATTCTGTCAACAATTTTTTTCTGAAATTTTCTTTATTTTATCTCATTTTTATCTGATTCGAATTTTTACGACTCAATGTATAGTATCTTTGTGAAAATAAATGATTAATCAGAAGTCAAAAAGTATCAAACTAGGTCGAGATTTCGAAAACAATTTTTTTCGAGTATGTGAGAGTTTCGTAAAAGATTTTTTTGGATCTAGATAATTATTCGATTTTATGATACTAAACGACTTAATTCTGATTAAACATTAATCAAAATTAAAAATGTATGTTTTATACGTAAAAGTGAAAATTTTGTAATCATTTCACTTCCTTTCTCCAAAATTTCGACCGTTTTAGTGGTATTTGTCAGCTGCATTTAATTTTCCCAAAGTGATTTGATTCCTCATAAAACTCTCCTTTTTCTTTCTTCGCGAATCAAAAAGCATTCGGATCGTTGGATCTAATTAGAATCTCCGAACGACACTTCAGCGTCTCCGTCGGCGCATAATTAATAACGACGGAAAAATTCCTCGCATTATTGGAAACCCATTCTAAGCGCGTATCGGTATGCGCAGAAGCGAGAGGTTTAATTGCGCAGTAATGAGCCGTGCGACGCATTTTTGCGTGGAACAAGTGGACGTGATGGTTTCGGCGGACGACGAGTTCGATTATCGTGAGCGCTCAAATTTCTCTTTCGCGCGTCGCAGCTGACGAGCTGGGATACATTTTATGGCGTCGCGGAGACGAGCATTAGCGTCGAAGGATCCGCACGTCGCTCACATTTGCGTGTTAACAACCAGACCACCGCTGGAAAGTTGTCTATTACGTCACGTCGCCGATTAATTACCGTTTCTTCTATTGGTTCTGGCTCGATAATGGTTTTTTCAGGGAGTTTGGATTTTAAATGTTTTTAAATTGAGTTGGTTTTTAACTCATTCGAGTTTTGGAAATTCGTAAAATTGTAGAATTTCTTTTAATTCATTTTATAGTGTTAAAACAAATGTTTTAGGGAATTATTTAATAAAAAATATTTTTTGGTTAACCAAATTTTAGAAATTAAGGTAGTGGCACCGGTTATCGCCACTGTACCAGTTATCGTCATTTAACATAGAAAAGTATATATATCTCTCTTTTTGACACATTGTGTCGATAACCGGTGCTACTACCTTAATCAAGTTAGTTTTTGAACTGATTCAAGTTTTGCGAATTTGTAAAACTGTAAATTTTTAATCAATTCATCTGACAGTGATAAAACAAATGTTTTATGGAATAAATTAATAACAAAAATCAAGAAATTAAGAAAACTAACAAAACTAACAAAATTAACAAAACTAATATAACTAAAAAACTAAAAAATAATAAAAAACCAACAAAACTAACGAAATTAATAAAAGAAACAGAACTAACGAAACAAACAAAATTAATAAAACTAACGAAACTAACGAAACGGAAAAAAAACTAATGAAACTAACAAATCGAATAAAACTAACAAAACTAACGAAACTAACGATACTGACAAAACTAACAAAACTAACAAAACTAACAAAACTAACAAAACTAACAAAACTAACAAAACTAACAAAATTAACAAAACTAAAAAACTAAAAAAAAATTAAAAAACTAACAAAACTAACGAAACTAATAAAAGTAACAAAACTAACAAATTTAACAAAACTAGCAAAACTAACAAATCTTAAAAAAAATAGAATTAAAAAATTTGTACAATTTTCAAAAATCAACAATTCAATTTTCCAGATTATTTGGATTAATCTAAAAAAATAGTTGAAAATTGACTAAAAGAATCTCTTTGGTTCCCGTTGGTCTCCGGAATTGCTCGTTTAAGCTCAGAAATTTCTTTTGCGCGGAGGATTTCAAAAATAAATGGCATTTGCTAGTCGTCGCGACGCGGCTTATTTCGGGAAGAGGATTCCTTCGGCCTGACAAATGCACCGGACTAGTTTCATGCATAAATACATATAATCCTATTTATGATGCGTCCCGCACATGCCCGCGTTACGCGCCCACTTTTACCGGCGATCCAAAGTTGGCCGCTTGCAAAATGCACGAAACAATTTTCGGATTGTTGGGTCGACTTTGCGCGCCGCGAGGATTCTCCACTTGACGCCAGCGGTTTTACTGACACCTGCGAGCAAACAAATTTAAGTTTGCTTCGCCGCGAATTTGGCTCAAGAGCCGTCGTAAGGATGAAATTCGAATTGTTTTGGAGATAAATCTCCGTGTTTAAACAGTGCAAAGCCAAATAAACATAGTTGTTTGTTTATTTACGAGTGAAAATGTTAATTTGTTTGTAATTGAATGTTCTGTGGTTAAATATGAAGGGCTTAATAATCTGTTTGTTTATAAATAAAGGTGATTCTTATGCATAAAATATAAATTTACTAAAGTAAACAATGTTTCGTTTGTTTACAAATAAAAAAAAATGTTTATTTGAAATGGAATCTATTTTGATGACCTAAAAGTTTATTTTTCAAAACAAACAATTGTTGAAAAATACTACGAAGGTCAAACTAACAATGTTTAACATTATGATTCAAATTCAAAGAAATTTCACCAATTTTTTTTCTTTAAAAGGTCAAAGAAAGGAGTTTTTTATCACTAACTGGAAAATACGTACTTTTCCATGTTTCATTAACAAAATTCTATTTCATTTGATCAATGGTTTCTGAATAATTATACTTCTGACTTTATGTAGTTTGGGATCATTTGATCACCGTAGTAAACGTCTTTCCAATCAGATCAACAAGAAAACTGTGTCATTAGGAAAAGCGGTTTCGAGCATGACTTTTACTCAAGTTCGGGCGACGATCAAGACTTATTAGCATTTCGGTGCTGTGTATCATTTCTTTACGCTGCCATTCCCATCAACAATAAGAATTCGACCGCGATTCGGTGTATTTCGTAACGGTGATGTTTAGGTACCAGAGTAGTGAAGGTTTTTGGTCGTTATCTAAGAGGATAGGAATGAATTATGATAGTGACGTAGCAATCACGAATTTGGGGGAATCTCAGTGGGAGAAATCAGAAATGGTTTGGTAAATGATGTTTTGATTGTGTATAGATTTGGATGTTATTGTTGTTTTTCAGATGAAAGAGCTCATCTTTTAATAGATTTATGTGGAGTTAAATATAATACAATAATAGTATGAAAGTAAATGGGGGAAATTTGTCATTAATATTATTATAATTCAAGTGATTTATTTGTAAACATTTTAGGAAAAAACAAAAATAACAAGACTACCGAAACTAATAAAACTAACAAAACTAACGAAACTAACAAAATTAACAAAGTTAGTGAAACTAAAAAAAATAACGAAAATACCGTAACTGAAAAAACTAACGAAACTAAGAAAACTAACAGAACTAACGAAACTAAGAAAACTAACGAAACAAACGAAACAAACGAAACTAACAAAACTAACGAAACTAACGAAACTAACAAAACTAACAAAACTAACAAAACTAACAAAACTAACAAAAATTACAAACCTAACGAAACTAACGAAACTGACAAAACTAATAAAACTAACGAAA
>JABFPQ010000163.1:0-14549 GCA_022817265.1 Masnerella sp. ZL-2020
GAGAATTACTTTCATTTGTTTAACTCGGGTCGCCGCGTGTGATATTTACTTTCATTTATTTTATTTTATTATTATTATTTTTTTTATATCACCGCGAGGAAGTTGTTTTTAGAAACTACCATAGTAAATTGTTCCTACCTTCTGGAATATTCCCCGCATGTACATCAGCAACGACCGTTTTGAGGTTATGTTGCGCGTGAGAAAATTTTTTCATTTTATGTTGTAATTTCTTTAATTTTGTTTGGAATTTTGCTATTGAATCAATAGATTCAGAATTCTTCCTTTTTTTATCATCCATTTTGTTTTTGGTTTGTATAAAAAACTTTATTAATAAAATTTTTACTTGTGACGACGTTAGGCACAAAAAACGTTATGAAGTCGGAGATAGTTGCGCGGGGGAACTGCGCGGGAATTTTATCTCTCTCAACTTTGTGGCGACATCTGGCAGGAAGTAGCGGTACTACAAGTTATAATCGGGAGAACGAGACCTGTAGTATAACTGCCATTAAATTATAATAAAATGTTTTCTTGCTGATCATGAATAGTTATCCTTAACAATATTGGCAACTTTCAAACGTGGTTATTTTGATTTACACTAATTATTTAGAAATTATGGATTGATAAATTTTTATATTTTATTCCTTTGCCCATTATATTAACAATGTTTATTATTTTTATGTTAATTTCATTCAAAGTATTTCCAAGTGTTTATTATGTATGAGTATTTTTATTATTTCAAAATTTATTAATTGACAATTATCCCAAACATTTATTATTTCTTGTAAATTTATTACACCTTCTATTTACCAAAGATGATCCTGTTTTGAGAGAATTTAAATTTATATGACTATTGAAATGAAATATTCAATTCTTCAATTTTACACAGTAAATTTGTATACAACTAGTTTGCAAAATATGCAAAGTAACATTACACACCATGTAACTTTACTTTTTAGCTATGTTTTTAAATGTGAATAAGTAAATTTATATGAATATTAATATTTATATTATGACATGTTTAAATTGTCATGAATTATGTAGTTCATTTTTCTGCCTTTAGCAGTAAGCGTAGAATAATTTTAATCATTTGAATGCTAATTTCATTTAACGTTTAAATAACGTAGTTTTTATGCTAATTTTAATGTGAACTAATAAAAAAATTATATTTTAATTTTCGTACTAATTGCAACTTTTTCTTCAGAAATTGTATATAAACAGTTATAATTAACCACTTAAACTTGAATAAAATATTTATAATCCAAATTCATTACTTTTGGTGACTAGGACTTCTATGCCCAAATAGGAATGAAAGGATTGAGGGATCTTTTCGTTAATTATTATTTTTTCTGTGAGTAATCACTTACTTACCAAGTTCGGATTCCGAGTTTCTCGTGTCAAATCCTTATATTGTGTAATATTGTGACGTGATATTACGTTCTGTTTTAGTGATTGTTTTATATCAAAAAAAATAATTATTATATACTATTACTCAGAGATAAATGTATAACTATGAAAGGAACTCTTTTGAAGGAATGTTTTATAAAAAATCATTAACATCAAACAATGTTTTGTCGATGAACTCTGAATAGCAAAACAACTTGGCCATTTAATGAAACATCACCTGAATATTGATGAACATTTTTACTGTTTGTAGTAAATTGTATAGGTGGATGTTTTTAAGTATCGTGGAGTGATAAGAATGTTCACAATACAATTGAATAGATGTATATAATTTAGTTTTTTTTATATCAATTACTAAGGGATTATATATTCTTTCGATATGTATAATTACTTGTCTTTAAGTGTATGAACAAAATTAAATATACTAACAAATAGAAAAATAGAAAATTGTCTTGTCAGTTTATGAAATCAATGCTTCATTCAAGCAGACTTAATTTATGATATATTACAGTACTTACTTTCTCAGTTTAAATAATACAAGTTATAATTTAGAGTCAATCGCCAAAACTCAACAAAACGGTTAGGCTGAACAAAGTTCAACACAGCAAAAGCATCTCCGGTCATGACATAAATGTGCTTTACATATTTATTTCTAACAATTTATTTCTAACTTTACATTTCTAACAAGCTAAATATAACCTCAAGCCTTATTCTTTACTCATGATTCAAAACCAACTTATTTTGTAAATAAAAACATAATCAATAATTATAAGGAAACTATATCCATCAGGAATTCTTGAAATAGTTTAAACAAACCACAAAGCATCAAAAGAACAAAGTTTTATTAAAATAAAACTATTGTTAAATTAGCATGTACCTTAAGAAAAATATTAAACGAAATGATAACTTTTAGCTCTCTTTCAATCATTTTATTATAGGGTAAAGTGGTCTAAGAATGCCATTATTTTTTCTCTTTAATCTTTAACATTCTTCATATATTCTATCTTTCTTTTTGATGACGTTATTGGATCACTTCACCCTATTTCACACTGTTTAATACATTTTTAAAAGTTTTTTCACGTTGTAATTGTAGTGGGACGTTATATCGTGACAACTGCAATGGTATGGATATGTTTCACAACTTTATATTATAAATTATTTGCAATAACATCATTTCCAATAATAAATTTCGTTTTTATGTACTTATCTAACATACTATGCTAATCAGAAAGTAACTCCCGCATCAAAATCGTTAAATAGCAGCACATCTTTCATTTGAAATATGTAAAACAACGATAGCAAACACTCCGACGCCTCTGAACCAATTTTTTTGCCATTTGAAATAAATGGACTATTTTTGAGTTGGGGCAGTTTGGTTCAGAGGAGTCGACTTGTGTCACTTGACAAACTTTCAAATGTGTGAACGGCGTGAACTCAGATGTTCAATACGGTTTCTTTGTTCTTAAAAACACATCTACGGATGCAACAAAAAATTAGTCACTAATCTAGTGATAAGACGAAATGTCACAAATTCATAAAATAATGATAATAAGACAATACAAATCAAAATCTTTGACTGTGCATCATCATTTCATCACAAAGTGAATATAAATTGGGTTACTTTTACAAAAATAACATCAATGCATACAAAAATGAGTTAAAACGTTTTGATGTGGATTACAGTTTGACCAAACTCGGGAAAAAGATGTCACGCAGCCCTCCGAAAACTCCCACATTGAAAGCGGGATTTTGAAGCCTTGGCTCGTCGGCTCGCTACACCTATAACTTTGATTTTCATGTCTAAATTCTGTATCTCAATAGCCAATAGTTATTTTGAATTAATCATAAATTATATTTAAACATAATAATCAAAAGAAGTAATTGCACTTGTATGACGATGTAATAATTATATTATTATTACTTATAGTTATAGTTCTTCACTATAAGCTATAGTTCTATTATTTAACATAATAATATGCAACATTTGCATCCGAAATTTTCTTTAATTATTAAAATTTGATGTGAACAAATTTCCTTTGTCCATTGTTTAATTTATTTAACAATCGGAAACCGGGGCGAAAAATCTTTCGCTTTTCTAAAGTTAAAGTTTTCCAATACCAATAATTTTTAATGAAACTTTATATGACTTTTATTAAATTATCATACAGATCATTTCTCCATTGTCGAATTTCAGTACCCATATTTCTTTTTTTATTTATTTCACATTTTACCTTCAAAGACAAATTGGAAAGATCTTTCACAAATTATGGAAAAATATGATTGTGCAAAATTTATTAAATTAAAAACGTGATATGTTTAAATATATTGACAGTAAATTTTACCAATAAATAAAATTAAGTTTTTTTTAAAATAAAGTATTTATTATTAATTATCAGCAATATTCATTAGGGATTGATCTGCACAAGTTGATGAGGAAACTTATACGTGTATATGTCATGGAAAAGTGTTCAAATTAATACAAATGTTTTAAGCAATTTATCTCGGAATTTCAAAGGTGTAAATACGTCCGGATTCTAAATGTTAAAATTATATTATTATTATTCTTGTTATATTTTATTAATTTTGCTTAGTAGCAACAATAGAGATACAAAAATTCATTAAAAGAATATTTGAAAATTTTACATTTGATCACGTTTATGTTGAAATTATAATTTTTTTATTCAAAATTTTTGAAATGTTAGTAAAACTTAAAAATTAATCTTAAATGAAGCACAAAGTCCTTGCTTTAAAGTTTTACACACTTCATAAAACTTTAGGTTTTAACTTTAGGTTTACTTTCATTAATTTATTTTAAGTTAGTTTTAACTTTTTATTTTTTTTTACATATATACATATATCTCTTAAGGGCACTAGTGTGCTTGAAGGGAAGGGGGGAGCTAATGTAACTTTTCTTCTTTAGACAAAGAATTCCAGTATAGTCTTGGAAAACGTTTCAAATAACAAATTATTTTACAAACATAATGTTAATAAAAGTTTATCATAATGTTGACAAAACGTATCTTATAATAACATGATTTGAATTAATGTTTTCATACAAATTATATAGCAAATATTGCGACATTATTCAATGTATTGTATTACTTAACTTCAAATACAAGTGAAAATTTTTTTTTATTATTTATGATATTGTATTATTACACTATAAACCCAGTTTAGCGAAAATACACGATTTGTGTAATTTTACGTTATATATATTTAATTCCTACACTTTTCAAGAAAAATTATACATTTTGTGCATTTTTTATGTTTGATATTACATAATTTCACAAAACTGATTTACAGTGAACACATACTCATTTGTTTATATTTTCTATCCATACTCTATACTATATTTAAACAAATTTCAAATTAATTATTGATTTATTAATTTTTTAAAGCTTTGTGTTACGAAAAGTATTAAGTTAACTCATTAAGGCCCATGGCGAACACAGGAATACCACGAATAAACTGAATGCTGCAACAGTGACACAACCAAAATCAATTAGACCCGTATTTTTTATTTTTTAATTTTCAATTGTTTGAAAAATTGTTTATAAACAAATTCCCACAACAGGTCGCATTTTTGCAAAATAAAGTTCGGATATTGATTCTTTGGGGTAAAACAAGTAACTTGTATGCTTTGACATTTATTTCTCCGATGCGTATTTTTAGTGCAAAATTCGAATTTTGCTTTACAAATTTACATTTTTACTTTAAACTAAAAATTGTTCCATTATGATTCTTATGTTTAATTAATAATCACAACATTTCTAATCACTGTTGAAGCTTAGCAATCTCATACCACTTATTACTAAAAAATAACAAAATGTGCTAACGTTGTTTGCGTTGTAATGACGTCACGACCAATCACAAACGTTTTGCACCACGTGACCTATATTTCAATTTTCAATTGATTTTTATAATTAATTAAAAATAATTATAACAATTATTGATTTATGATGTATACGACATAGATATTAACAAAAAAATATTTTCAATAAATTTAAAATGTATGCAACAACGGAATTCTAAACACTTTTTTACAACTAGGGAGCGGACAAAAGTGGAACTAATTGTTGCCGCGGGCTCCAAAAGCGCTTTCGGGCTTCCAAAAGCGCTCAAAATGCTTGAGGGCTTCGCCCTCAAGCATTTTGGATCCGTAGGTAGAAAAAGTTCCACTTTTGTCCCGCTCCCGCGTGATAAAAAATAACTTTTGACGCTCGGGCGCACTAGCGCCCTCGGTTAAATATACTATTAAGTGTCAAGTGAATGTAATATGTTATTAAGTTTTTAATTTGCTTCCTCAATGAGACATAAAAATAAACCATAAAATACATTTTTATTGAAAGATATACGAATAAATAATAGATGTGCAGAATGTCTTTTTGCAAAAGTATGCTTTTACGGGTTTTTTGGGTCGCTAAATACGAATCTCATTTTCAAAATTCAAGATAGCGGCCAATATGGCGTATCAAAAATTCATAAAATGAACTGTCTTGCATGAAACTAAGTATATGAGGGTACTGTGAGACGCGGATGACAAATTTGAGGTCAGATTTTCATAATGGAAGGTCATAAGGGAAGTTTATTCAATGTAAAACACAAACGATCTGAAATGACCCGTCTGGGTGTAAATGGGTTAAACAGCATATGCTGCTCAATAAACATAAAAAAATTGTTTAAAAGAAATAACGTTGATTCAGACAACTTCATTTTCATTGATTGTCGCTGGAGGTAGCAGGACAACGAACCGACGAAGTGGGATCCTGCTGAACCATCTTGCTTCGCTCAACGTGGTTCTGGCGAATACGGGAAACCAACCGACCTTCACGCGAGGAGACTGATGATGACCAACATCATTTAGACCTCCGTCTGTTGGACACAGCGAGCAAGATTCTCGAACGCATCATCTGCCATCAACTGGAAACATACATCGAAGGGACCCACGGTCTTTCGGAGAACCAGTTCGGTTTCCGCAAGGCGCACTCAACAGTAGACGCAATCACTAAAGTCGTCGAGATAGCAAGAGATGCCACAGCAGGAGCAAGATGGAAAGGAGGAACAAAAAAATACTGTGCAGTGGTTACTTTTGACGTGAAGAATGCATTCAATTCCGCTGGATGGAGCCATATCCTGAGTGCACTTCACTTACTGGAGGTCCCGAACTATATTATCGGGATTATTCGCGATTACTTCGACGAAAGGATCCTGATGTATCATACTTATGAAGGCCAGAAGAACTACAGGATAACAGGTGGTGTTCCACAGGGTTCAGTACTTAGGCACCTTCTGTGGAACATCATGTATAACGAAGCCATACACGATAATTAAATTTATTTAAAATAGTTTTTAGATTGTCACAAATAGATGAAAATAGCATCTGGCAAAAATGACTCAGGTTGACCTTATTTCATGGTGGAAAATACGTTCACCCATGGACAGATGATGAATATTTTCGAAATTTTATAATATTTACTGAAAAAATTATGTGTCTGAAGTTTTCAACGTTGAAAATCAACGAAAATTTTTTTTTCATAAAATACGGTAAAAAGCATTGTAATTGAAAAATACACTAGTTATTTACATAAAAATGCTTAAAAAACTAGTTTGAAAAAAAAAATTCAGATTCATATCGATTTTTCCGCATTTTCTCATTTTGGAGCGGTTTTTTGAAGTTCAGTTCCGTTTATTCCTATTTTCCGACACGGGTTGAGGAACGGCAATCACGACATCAAGTAGATCTCGATGAGATCTATTTGGAACATATTATATCAAGTGGCAAAAATTTAATTTCATATCGAATTTTTCGCGAAAAACTGCACTAAACTCAGAAAACGCGTAAAAATCTACGCGAAATTAAATTTGTGCCACTTGATACTACATGATCCAAATAGATCTCATCGAGATCTACTTGATGCCGTGATTGCCGTTCCTCAACCCGTGTCGGAAAATAGGAATAAACGGAACTGAAGTTTAAAAAACTGCTCCAAAATGAGAAAACGGGTAAAAATCGGTACGAAATTCAATTTGTGCCACTTGATACTATATGATCCCGATAGATCTCATCGAGATCTACTTGATGTCGTGATTGCCCTTCCTCAACCCGTGTCGGAAAATAGGAATAAACGGAACTGAAGCTCAAAAAACTGCTCCAAAATGAGAAAACGCGTAAAAATCTACGCGAAATTAAATTTGTGCCACTTGATACTACATGATCCAAATAGATCTCATCGAGATCTACTTGATGCCGTGATTGCCGTTTATTGAAATAAACGGAACTGAATTTTGAAAAACTGCTCCAAAATGAGAAAATGCGCAAAAGTCGATAGGAAATTTAATATTCAAAGTATATAAGTGCAAAGTAAGTTTGTCGCGTTAGTGCGCAAATTACGTTATATCAGGAACTCGTGACTATGTCACGGATGTGCAAAAACTCATTTTTCCACTAGTGCGGAAAAACTTACTCGTAATGAAAAACGTCGTTCGACGCACGTGCGCTACGCGGTCTTGTTTTGAAGTATACTCTGACGACGTAACTCTGACGATATATCATCAGGTCAAGTTATCGTTATAACTTGCGCATCGCCTCGAATTGTACTAATTTCTTTTAAAATGTTTCGAGACGCAACTAGTAATTCATATTGAATCGATATGAAACCAAATAAACATGAAATTAATAAATAAATAAATTGAATATATAAATTCAAGATCATATTTTTTCGATCAAAATATGGCAACATTGAATCATTCAGAACATACAGGATGAGTGTATGCATCAATTAATTTTTTTATAGCACATATTTGTCCGACTTACCTGATCGATATGGATTCTACTGGAAATATAAATTTTTACTGCATACAACATAACCTATTAGGTTACACACGAACGTTTATGAATTGATATTTAATTGAATAATTTAATACTCAAATTTATTTTTAAATTTGAAATTCAAATTCAAAATTCATATTTTAATTTTGAAATTAAAATTTTAAATTCAAAATTCAATTTTACATTTAGAATTCAAAATTTAAATTCGGAATTTAAATTCGAAATCCTAATTGAAATTTCAAATTCAAAATGTATATTTAACCCTTAACCCTGCAGATCGGTCTGTGAGACCGTCAACAACATTTTTCAATACACAAAATCATCATGATCAAGATTATTTATTCAATGCTTTTATATTTATTATTAGGAAATGAATCTTCATTTTCAAGATGAAACTTTTATTTTTCATTAAAATATTGTAATTAATGTTATAAAATGTTATTTAAAATAAACGTATTTTTAACCTGCAGGGTTAAGGGTTAAAAATCTAATTCAAATTTCAAATTTAAATTCAAATTCCTAATTCAAATCGAAAATTTAATACAAATAGAAATTCGAATTAGAACTTCGAATTTGAATTTTGAATTTGAATTTCGAATTGGATTAGGAATTTTAATTTGAATTTGAAATTTCGAATTTGAATTTCGAATTTGAATTTGGAAGTTGAATTTTGAATATGAATTTGAATTTTGAATTTGAATTTTGAATTTGAATTTGAATTTTGAATTCGAATTTCGACATTGAATTTTGATTTTGAATTTCGAGTTTAAATGTTGAATTTTGATTTTGAATTTGGATTTTGATTTGCATTTTGAATTTGAATTTTAAATTCGAATTTTGAAAGCGAATTTTAAATTTAAAAATTGAATTTCGAAATTAAAATTTGTCTTTGGATTTTGAATTTCGAACTGAAAATTTGAATTTCGAATTCAAAATCTGAGTTTAACCTAATAGGTTATGTTGTATACAATAAAAATTGTTATTTCGAGTAGATTCGATAGCGATCAGCTAACTTGGACAAATGCTAAATGCTTATCTATCAGAGATTGAAACTAAATATTTTTGGCCATATTCAAATAAAATATTAATATTAATGCACTGCTAATATGATTTTAAAAAATCTTTCCCAAAAGTAGTCAGAGCTGAGAGGGTTTATTTCTCTTGTTTATTTGGTTTCATATCGATTCAATATGAATTATTAGTTACATCTAGAAACATTTTCGAAGTAATTTGTACGATTTTAGACGATGCGAAAGTTCTAACGATAGCTTGACGATAGCACGACGATAATCTGACGATATATCGTCTGAGTTACTTTGCTAGGGAACGGAACAGCAATTTCATTAACTGCTCCAAAATGAGTCCACTTGGATAGAGCAATATTAAAGTCAATTTGTTTTATTTTTATATATAATTTTTATTGTAATTTTTTAATTTATTTATTTACATATAAATGTTTAATACATTTAACGCACCGCGTCTGATCCTGGCCCTGATCCTCCTGCCGTGAGTGTTGCGATTGCCTCGAATTCCTACAATAATAAATTTCAATAATTATTTGTTTTAATTACGTTTTATATTAATGATTTTTTTGCATTACGGAAGTAAAAACACTGTTTAATACTGTTTTTAAAACAGTATTATATTTTTGGCGAGGGCGCCACTTTAGCCAAACTTAAAACGTTATTTTTCTTTCTTTTGAACGACGCGAAAGCGGAACTTTTTGCGTCGAGGAATGGAAAAGCGCTTGAGGCGGAGTCGAAAAAACGCTTTTCCATTCCGAGGAGACAAATAGTTTCACTTTTGGTCGTTTAACTGTCAAGAAATAGTATATTTCTGGCGAGGGCGCCATCGTCGCCGAGCCTAAAACGATATTTTTTTTTAACGGTTGAGCGCCGTCAAAGTGGAATTTTTCGCGCTTGGGTATGGAAAAGCGCTTGAGGCGGAGCCGAAAGCACGCTTTTCCATTCCGAGGCGACGAATAGTTCGCTCAACTGTCAAGAAATGATATTTTAGGCCTCACGGTTTTAAAAAGTACATCACTTGTGCAATGTTACACATGCACTTAATTTTCATTCTCTTGGGACTAAAATACAGTTTTTACCTGATCTATTGGGTCTGAAATTTCCGCGTCTGCGTCCTCGCCATGCCTGCCAGTCTCTGCGGCTCTGGCCAGCATTCGTTCCCCTAACTGTCAAAAATGTTCTATATGTATTTATGATACAATAATTTTTTGATACATTGACAGTTAGATACAATGCGTTTGTGATAAAACTTTTTTATACTTCGGCAGTGGTGATAATATAGGTTTTTGATAAAATGCATACCACCCGTTAACCCGTTCAGTCACCGCGTCCACTGCAATGGACATCATTTGAAAAAATGTATATTAAAAACTCGTCAAGTTTAAATTTTTTACTGGAATTTTTTTATTGTTTAACTATTTAATAAAGAAATACAATTTTTTGAGACAAGAATAATTAAAATAATATGGTAAACGTTAAAGTTATAGCATAAAAATAGAAAAAAATAGAAATGAAATTCGTGACTGTACGGGTTATTTTAATTAAATTTACTCTGTTGAATTCTTAATTTAATAGAAGTCATACCTCTTTGAAGAGGCACGCCTGCCCCTGCCTGTCCTCCGCCTCGCCCTGTCACCTGGTAATAATTTGAGCTGGTGGATGCATAAACGCGTATATCTGGTTGCGCGACCCCCTCAGGTTCGACGTTTCCACCTTCTGTTGGACATGTACAGGGCCAGATCGCATTGCCATTTCCAGCAGCTCTTTGGCGGAGGATTTCGTCCTCCGAAGGACAAACCTCCGATGGTTTTTCCTTGCCGACGTTTTCGTTATCATTTGATGGGCCGGGTTCTGAAACGGTTTGCGTGCTGGTGTGCGTTGTTCCGTCTTCCTCAGAATCGTCACTTTCTGAATCTTTGCGACTGCTCCACAATCTTCTAATCTTAAGTTGTATGTAGGATAAAATTAAAAAATTCAAAACTCTCGAAAAATCTTGGAAATCACAAGAATCAGAGAATATTTTGAAAAACCCTGGTTTCCACGTTTTCTTTTATAACTTTTATTTCAGTTATTAATTAATACTATACTAAATATTTCATTCAGAAAAATACAAAAAAGTTACGAATACAGCAACTAGATTACCATTATTACAATTAAATAGTTAATTTATTGAATGAGTAAAAAAATCTAAAATAGCCGTGAAGTTGTCTATAAGTCCAGCTGTTTCGACGTTCCGGCATTTACTTTTGAAATAAAGAAAATAGCGCTACATGTGTCAGTCTGAAATTTTAAAATTTAAAAATTTTGTTGAATTTCTCGAATTTCCCAATTTTTTTAAATTTTACAATTTTTTCAAATTATTAAAATTTTTTCAAATTTCTTAAATTTTTTTCAATTTATTGATTTTTTTAATTTTGTCTAAATTTGAAATTTAATTTTTTTTAAATTTCTCACATTTTCTAAGTTTTTTGAATCATCAAAATTGTTTCAATTTTTTTTATTTTTCCAAATTTTTTAATTTTTTTTAAATTTTCCGAATTTGAAAAATTTGAAATAATTTAAGCAACATAGACAAATTTAGACAAATTTGAAAAATGTAGAAAATTAAAAAAATTTGAAACATTTCAGAAATTTTAAAAAATTAAAATAATTTAGAAAAATTTGGAAAATTTGAAAAAATGTGAAAAAAAATTTCAAAATTAAAAAAATTGAAAAAAATCAAAAAATTTTGAAAAACTTGAAAATTCAAATTTTGAAATTTGAAGACTGACAAATGTAGCGCCATTTTTTTTATTTCCAAAGTGAATGCCGGAACGTCGGAACAGGTGGACTTATAGACAACTTCACGGCTATTTTAGATTTTTTTTATTCATTCAAAAAATTACCTATTTAATTAATCATAATAATGATAATCTGGTTGCTTTATTCGTATTTTTTTCCATTACTACATGTAAAAAAAAGATACGATAAAAATTACTGAACTGTTCAGTAATGGATGGACAAAACCATTAACTCATCTTGCAGGCTAGGCTATCCCCTCCACATTTAACTGATACACACAAACTAAAGATACGCGCCGCCCACCAATGTTTTGTAAATGGAAACACTACCACACGCGTACTATTCCCACGCTTTCCACACCGAGACGATTGAAGACGATCCCCACATGATGAGTTAAGTAGGAAAAATTACTGAACTGATCAATAAAAATTACCAAAATGTTCAGTAAAATTTATTGAAATTCAGTGAAATTTACCTAAAATTTTAGTAATTTTTATTGAACAGTTCAGTAATTTTCTCCTATTTTTGGATTTGTCCATCCATTACTGAATAGTTTAGCAATTATCGCTTTAAATTTGGCAATTTTTATAGAAACTTTTTGCTACGTGTAATCCAAAATTTGTTTTAAATGAATATGTTCAGTTTTGGTTATCACAGAATATTTCATTTAATATAGGATATTTATTTATAAAACATAGAGATTTTATTATTTTAAAAATTATAATTAATTTCCACATTTATGTTATAAGATAAATTTATAATATAAGGATAATTCGATCATTTTATTATTAATGTATAATTAAGTGATATTTGAGAAATAAGGGAATCGATACTTTATTTGTAATCACCATGTAGGTATATATATCGTACATATATTAACTTTCGTCTAACGGCGTTTTTGCCCACATTTTCTTATTCATAGCGAGATTATTTGAAAAATATTATCAAATTTGTCATGGAATCATCATTAGATATTGATGAGTTATTAAATTAACGTCATTGGCACATGACTACCGGAAATAATTTTTGGCTATATATTATTTACGCTATTAATTATATTAAATTAATCAACAGAATTAAGTACATTATTTTATATCAAATACAAAAATTAATATTAATATCATAGACATTTGTTTAAGTAGCTCAAATGAGTGATTTTTAATCGCTTTTGGCGCAAACGATGACTGTCGTAATTTTTTAAGAAATTGTAGAGTTTACAATGATCTAACAAACCTATTAAGGCAGGGTTTTATTCATTGCCAGATCTTTCAATTAGTGTCATATTTGTTTATATTTATTTTTTTAATAATAATCTGATCTAACGGTCGTATTTTCTAAAAACGAACGCAAAACGAACGCAAAACGAACGTTTGTTTTTCTCGAAACGAATCAAAAACAAAGTGGAATATTTATGTTTATTATATGTTATTTCATAATGTAAAAGGAATTTCAACTGTTAAGTGAAATCATTTGCGGTTATTTATGAATTAAACGTCTAATTATGAAGTTTACTCCCTGCTACAAATATCTATATAGAAATTTATATAGATATCTATAAAGATTTATTTAATATTAGCAATGCATTAATATCTATATTTATTTTAATATGACCAAAAATAATGTTTTAATATGTGATAGATGTACATAGGTACACGAATTTTTACATGCAAGCAAATCGAACGCCGTAATTGCAAAATTAGTATCATACGCACATACAACTCAAGCTTCCTCAAGCTTTTCGGAGTTGAGAGTGTTAAAGTTCAATAGCTCACTAGCAATTGTAGAACACTTAATTGCAGTAACGCAAACTGCGTTATTGCAGGCACTCGTGACTAAGTCACTCGTGTGCAAAAACTCATTTTTGCACCAAAGCGGAAAAACTTACTTTGCGCACGGTCACTTGTTATTAAACATGTCGTTTGACCCACTAGAGCTACGCGCTCTTGTATCGAAATATACTATTATGCACCAAGGGAGGTAAAAACGGGACTTTTCCCTTGGGCTAAGTTTTTTTTCCTTCGCCTGCGGCTCGGAATTAAAACCTATGCCCTCGGGAAAAGCACGTTTTCCCTCCCTTGATGCATAAAAGATCGTATGCACCACGGGATAATAAATTTACAACACTCGTGCTGTACACAAAAGCATAACTTTATATTTTATAAAAGTTTATAAAACACAAAAATGAAGCACTAGGATGTGTAACATAAAATTTTCTTTTAAAGTCGCTTGAAGGTATTTATATTTTATCAAAAGTGTTTCGCATATATTTTATCATAGATATAAATTCAGAATTAAAATTTTTAAACTCGTCGAAAATATATTTTTCTCTTATAAATTCTTTTTCAATAATTTAAAATGTTAACATTAATACACTAATATAGAAACAATAAAAAAAGGATTAACATATATATGCTACGAACACGGAAAATACCATAGGCCCGTAGAAAAAAAATGTGCGAGCAGCTCGACCGATGCTGCTTAAGCGATTGTTACCGGTAATCTATTACAAGCAA
>JABFPQ010000164.1:0-14515 GCA_022817265.1 Masnerella sp. ZL-2020
CTTTTTTTCAACCTCCATAGTAATGTTAAGAATAGTGCCAAAAGTGGAAAAGTGTTTCTTCAAGAAATCCTCCGATATTTTGAATCCAGAGACAAAGATAGTATTTCCAATTCTGGGCTTTGTTTCTTGTTTCAGGATAACAGGTTTTTCCTTTGTTACCCGATCATCAGGATCTTGGGCGCTAACAAAACTATCATATAAATCTTTAACTCTTGTAGTGGGCTGAACTTTACTGGGCTCCTCTTCCTCCCCTTGTGTTGACGAAAAAGGTTGATATGAACTGACAGCTTTTTCTGTGCTATTGAGTTTTCTTTCCAAACCCCGTGGTCTTTTGAACGATTGTTCTATACGCTTTGGCGTTTTTGGGGCAGGGATGACACCAGATTTGATTAACTTCTTAGCAACCTCTCGAGCATCGCGAGCCTCGGTTGGCCTTTTGGGAGCTTGGATTACTCGTTCCGGTTCAGGTTTCGGAGCTTTCAAATCTTGCAGAGCTTTTTTCTGTTTGAAATAAAACATTTATTACATATAAGTAAACGTTAAATATTTGGTAAATTATTTCATCCTAACAATAATTTTGTATATCATTGAATTGTCAAAATAAACAAATTATAAAAAATCTTTTAGTGTATTTACTTTTTCTCCCAAATTCATAAACATTTTTTTCATACAACATCAATCAGACATTCATTCACACAAATATAATCACATTCAAAATAAAAATAAGATAACAATATATATAAAATACAATACCAAAATTTTAAATAATAATAAAGCTGATAATTTTAAAGATTTAAAATTAATTAATTATTAAGCTTAATTATGATAAAATAAAATGTTCTAAAATTATTTCCATTTATAAACATAACCTAAAATGTAAATAATGTCGTTACCAAACCTTTCGTTTTAACTTGTTGTATTTTGCTTGTAACATCATTTCTTCTTCAGTTAGATTGGATGGAAAATGCAAATAAACCATTTTTACAGAAAAAAACGAGACGATTATCAAAAAAAAGGTATTCAAATATTTATTTACACTAATCCGATACGAGAAGAATCGAACTTTTTAAACCATTCGATTTTTGCATCTTGTATGAAGTTAGCCACACACAGTCATGTGAAGTTCGCCACGATTCACAAGATTGTTCCGAACTTCGAAAGATTTAAAATTTGAATAGCACATATTCAAGAACTTTTAACAAAGAACTACTTGTACTACTTAAACTTTTAAAACGATATAAAACAATTATAAACAAAATATGGAACAGGATAAAAAAAGAGAAATATCTATCTTTAATATAATTTATTTAATGAAACCATATGTTATAATAATAGTGAAAATATACTTTTCATACATTTTTTCAATAAACTCAAAATGTATATCAAGAAAAACCATTACATTATAGTCTTAAAAGTATATAATTTCTGTTACATGCACTGCATTATTCACATTTTGATTCGTATATCTCTGTAAGGTATAATAATTGTCAAACAATATCAAATGATCAGAGAATATGCAGTATTTTTAATCGATCATAAACATCATCGTGAGTAACAAAAACATTTTCTTTTGACGACAAATTATATAGATATGGAAATGAGTAGTAATATATAAATTCATCGTCAAATGTATACAAAAAAATACAAAAGATTTTAACAGTCTTACAGCGGCTATAGAACTATCGCTAGAAAAAAACTCAAATTCTGCGTTAATATATGTACTTTTGTAAATATCGTATATATATATTTATAAAAAATTGTGTTTTATACTTTATAAAAATAGTCCTTAAAATTATATAAAAATATATACATGAAAGCGCGGAAAACAGAACTCGCTACTATACAAACAAAAAAAACAAACAATGTTCATGTGATGCTTAATATGTAATGGCACCGCGAACAAGATTTATGTTTCTTGTGAAGACAAGGAAATTAAAATTCAGTATCTGAATTTAAAACAAAATTAATAATATACAATTGTGGTGTTCAGATAGGACAAGTTTCTTAAGTAAGAAAAATCTCAAAGAAAAAATATTGACATTTTTCGCATTTGAATTTCTTGATTTTTTCCACACAAAGAGTATAGTACAACCTATGATGAATCTCGTATCTCTATTCCTTCTTACTCATACACAATACATGGGTTGAAGAATACCGAAATGAGACTCATTACAAGTTTCATTGTAAATGATATTAAACAACAATTTATAAAATGTAATAGAATCTTGTCGTCTAAAAAATCCCCTTCATATTTACATTAGTCTTCCATTTTAACAAGTCTTCTAATTCTTATTTACATTTTCAATATTTGCCACAATAAAATTCAGATTGTAATCAGCATTTTGACTATCAACTAAAACATAACTATTCAAAGTTGAAATTTTAAAAAAGAAATAAACCAAGTTTATCATAGTTTTCAATAAATGTAATTTTCATTATTTGATTTGTAAAGATTAGCTGAACCAAATGTATCGCCGTTTGAAGTCATATTTGCTGAAAAACGCGATCTTGAAAACCACTATCGGTAACTGGTCCTGCTTGGGGCGATGTTGGTGGAATCATGGTGCGATGAGTATGACGCATATGACCAGGTCTTCGAGGTGGAGCCAAAAATTCAAACATACTTTGTGTATGTTTTGACAACATGTTCACCAAATCGCAGGGCATGGGATCTGTCCAGAAGAAGTCGTGATTCAACGCCGCATCGGTGTCATAACGTTTCGCTGGATCCAAAATTAATAGTTTGTCCAGAAGATCGCAAGCATAGGGATCTTTTACATAGGGCTTCAACCTTTCTTTCACCTAAAAACAAAATTTAATTAATATATCAATTAATATAATGAAACTATCATATTAAAATTAAACGCAATTAAATCATGCGTTATTGACTTCAGTGAAAGCTTAAAAAAAAGAAGATAAAAGATTAGTTTCTTTTTAAAATCCTTCAAAACTTAAATAAAAATGTAATTTTAATTAAAATTTGTTGGAAAAAATTTGCTTGCATTAACTTTATATATATATATATATTTCTTGCATGTTCATTTTGTTTAATTATTTTTTTATAAATCACACGAATTGTTAATTTATTAGGATTAAAAACTCATCTCAAGTGAAATCTTACTTTACGTTTCTGTCCTTTGACTAATTGTAACTTATTATATAATTCAAGGTTCTCAACTCCAGGCCATACTTCAGGATTGATAGATCCACATAATTGAGAAATAAATGTCAACTGCTGCTGTTCAGTATAACCTTGCATTATTGGAGACCTATATATAAAAAGATTTCATATAATATTAAAAATTGAAATATGGCTTAAAGATGGAGGAAATAGAGGATGATTTGTGTTATTTTATGAAATATAGTTAAATTAATATTTTGTATCTAGTTTTGAAAATTTGGTTCTATAGTAAAATAGTTAATTTTTTTTATATTCTTGACCTTCATTTTTTATAAAATCTCGTTGTTACAAATTTACACTATTTCTTCAATTGAAAATCTCAATGTCATTGCAAATGTGTTCTTAATTGTTCAACGAATTAGAAATCTGTAACCGAAAAACTATCTCAATAATTCCTAAAATTCAAATGTTATTCCTCGCATCGAACCTGACTAGAACCTTATAAGCTATCTCAAATCCCAAATCAAAAACCTCTCGTTTATGGCTAACTTTCTACTGTTATATATCCAGATTATCTTCTCCAGTCTCGTTGTCAACGAAATCGACGGGGGTGAACGGAAAATGTCCCGTATGTCTACGGAAAATGTTTTGTCGTAGGCGTTTGGTACTCGCGATTGTTTGATCTTGGCAAACGCTGGTAAAGTTCTCTGCATGTTGGCTCGTCGTAAAGTTGATCGTTCGAGTGTCCAGCTTTCGGTTGAGGTTTTTGAGTCACCAGATGCGTTAGGCAACGTTCGTCAAACTTTCACCCTCGGGTTTGGGGGCTCATCGCTAGCGAGGGTTTCTTCCTCATATTTTTGAACGTAGGAGACTGGTACAAGACCAGTTTGACCTAAACTGTTGCGGGCTGTCCACCATTGTTCTTTGTCTTTTGAAATCAGTGTGAGAATTTCTCCTGAAATTGAAGGTTGAAATTAATGATTGCAATTATTAATGGTACACTGGAAATCTGATTTGTATAATAATATTTGAAGGAGTTTAAAGCTAATTTTTCAGTTTATGAGTTATTTACAATTAGTTGGCTGGTTAAAATTAATAAATTGAAAAATAAATTACAGTTTATGAATTATGTACAATTAGTTGGCTAATTGGAATTAATACATTGAAAAATTGAATACAAAAATTATATGTCTGATATTGACATTTTAAAAGACCTGAAAATTGTTAATGAGCTTTGTAAAATGATGTGATACATAATGTATTTTTGGAATCAATATTATTGTTGGTTTTGTTAGTTTTGTTATTTTTATTAGTTTTGTTGGTTTCGATTTTTTGTTATTTTTTCAACACTTCATGATCTTAAAATAATTTTTCAGTTTACCTTAAAAATATTTATGAATTTTATAAAGTTTATTATATTTCCCAGAGATCAAAAACTAAACAAAACCGACAAACTAACTAAACCAACAAAGCTATTAGATGAAATATGTAATTTTTTGAGAAAAGTAGGAAAATTAACTATGTATACTAAATAAAGGAAAATTGATAATATTTGGAGCAAATTTAGGTTATAATTTATATCAAAAGTAAATGATTGCAATTGTGCGTGTAAAAAATTGTGCTAACCAGCTGTTTTTCGCTTATCATAACCCGAAGTGATGCAGTTGACAGCAGTGGTGACAATGGACGGTTCCCCGAAACCGAGGGACTTGTAAACCGCTCTGTCAATCTCCGGTTTCATCTCGTCAATCTCTGCCCTGGACAAAGACATTTTGCTCAATCCTCTTCCAACCACAAAAAATAAACAATTGTATCGAAGAAATTAGTCGCACAACGACACATAAATACTAGTTTTGCGGATCAGAAAAACTTCACCGTCGCACGGATAACCTCAAAAGCACTAAAAGCATTATAAATAAATAAATACATAAAATTCTAATCAAAATATTAATGACATTTTTATTTATTTTAATTGCGAATAAAAATGTTTCCTTTGTTACCATTTATATTCTGGATCTGGATAAAATATCGAATGTCTTCCAAAGATATTCTGCCTCTGTCTCCATCGTCGAAATCAAAACTCACGAATTCCGAGTTCCGACGGTTCGACCGAAGTTCCTGGATACAAACAGCGGTACTGCTGGCTCCATAGTAGGCGCACAACCTGGTTCCCGATGGTAGATCCTTCGTTGACTCCGGACAGTTGTTCAGCTTCCAATTTTTCCAATTTCTCCTGATCCTCTTTACGCTCCGAATTGTCACTGAATGGCGAAATCAAAATTGACATATTGACATATAACCTCTCTTTTAGTAATATTTGTTAAATATTTATGTTATGATTATTGGTATTAGAAAAAGCGGACAATCGTTCAAAAGCGATTATATTTAGTATTAAAAAAAATTATAAATAAAATAACAATTTGAGCGACTGGGCGTTTTTTCTAAAACAATCATAACAAAAATTATCCTAAAAAATGTGTTTTCCACTATGTTACCGACATTGTCGGTTCGACAGTTCCTTTTAAAAAATTGTAAATTGTTGCATATTATTTTATTCTTTGACAACAATAAAATTCGTATTTGTAAAATAAAAAAAATGTCTGAAAAATGTTACTTACTTTTCATCAAAGTTTTCAGCTTATCACTAAATACTTTGTAGTTTCCATTTCAATCCAAAATAGAATCAACAAGCAGATCCACGATTCAACTGTTTGATTTTACGCTTCACAACAACGTTTCGCGATATGTTTTTTTTTTAATAGTCTTATTCACTTATTATAGCAATGAAAACAGTTGTTGATTTTGAATTAACTATAACTATTTTTTCGAATCACTGCACAACGTTCAACGCCAACTAGCGGCACTCAAGCGAGATGGAAAACGAAGTGCAGCCAATGAGAGTCAGGCTAGTGATTAGGAGACCACAAATTTCTCGTTTTTTTAATTTGTCCAACTTAAAGAAGCTTTTATCAAAAAACTGGATTATCGTTTGTAAAAAAAGTTTAGTGATAATTCATTATTTATTTTTTCAAAGAGATACATGAAATAATATTGTTTAATATGTACTTGTATTAAATTATCACTTTTGATTTTCCGGATACCCCGTTCTCCTTACTGTAAAGAGAGTTGGCGGTCTGACTTGCCGTCGGTGACGACCGCCACTCTTGATCTTTATTCATATGAAAAAAGGAGAATTCATATCACATTATTGCAAAGAAATCAAATTTAATTTGTTGACATTGAAGATTTGTTAGTTTTCTTAGTTTTGTTAGGTTTGAAAATTTTATTAGTTTTTTCAATTTTGTTGGTTTGCTAATCTTGTCAATTTTGTTAGTTTTGTCAGTTTTGACGATTTTGTTAGTTTTACTAATTTTGTCAATTTTGTTAGTTTTTTCAATTTTATCAAATTTGTTATATTTGATAATTTTGAAATAATTTTTTTGTAAATGATTAAGATGAAATTATTTTTGATTGAAGATCAAGTTGAAATTATTTTTATGAGAGATGAAGATGAAATTGTGAGTTTTGTTTTGTCAATTTTGTTAGTTTTCTAAATTTTGCCAATTTTAAAATCATTTTTTTAGTATATGATTAAGATGAAATTATTTTCGATTGAAGATCAAGTTGTAATCATTTTCATTTATATGGAGGTAAAATTGTTTGTTTTGATATTAAGATTTGTTATTAAATATTTCTACATTGTTCTATTGACTTTAAAATCACGAAAAATTAAAATACAAAATACAAAAATCTAATCCCTATATTTTTCACCAAAAAACAGAGAAGAAGATCAGCAGAAGATGAACAATCCATGAGACAATATTCGAAAGAAGGTGATGTCGTCTACGCAGAAGTTCAAACCATCTTTACCAATGATTCCCTATCTCTCCACACCAAAGTATTAAAATATGGAAAACTTGGTCAGGAAATAATGCTGAAAGTCTCACCAGCTCTAATCAAATGCAACAAAACCCATTTCCACAATTTGGAAAATAGTGCCTGTCTCATATTGGGAAGTATTGACTATATCTGGATAGGTGCAAATGTGCGCAACTCTGATCGTTCTGAAGACAATTTCGCGCAGGATTAGTCTCAAATCACACCAGAAGATAGTGAAGTTTGCGCCAGACTGAAAAATTGCATTTTGTCACTTGCTTACTGTAATATTTCCTTATCCGATACATCTGTATCTTATGCTTCTAAGGAATCTATCAAACACAATGTTCACGAGTTGCTCCAATCTGAAACTATGTTAGATATTGCTCTTTTGACTCATGGAAAACTTACTAGATAAATAAACGAAAAAATATTGTGATCAAATTATTATTTTTTAATCGTTTTTATTGTACATAGATGTGAATAAAATAATGTTTTGACAAAAATGACTTGTTTCTTTGTTGTTACTTTTAAAATCTTTTGAATCATGGAAGACTTACTAGATAAACAAACGAAAAAATATTCTGATCAAATTATTATTTTTTTAATCGTTTTTATTGTACATAGTTATGAATAAAATAATGTTTTGACAAAAACGACTTGTTTCTTTGTTGTTACTTTTAAAATATAAATAAAATATTAAACCAAGATTATTTGATTCGTTTAATTATTTAATCCAAAGTATTTTATTATTCAATAAGTAATTATATTTAAGAAAAACCAGGTGTTAAGGTACAATAATCAAAACATAAACTCTTAATAGGATATGTTATTTTTAAAAATAAGAAGCTTAATTGTTATAAAATAATTCAAGATTATATTATATATTACATAAGACTTAAAATTAAATGACATTCGTTACTAAGTATAATAATTATATATATACCTTTAAGCCAATGGGATTATTTATTACTAAAATTAGGTGGAAATGGATAAAAATAATAAATTGATAGTTTCTTTAGATCAAAGTAATTTATTTAGAATAAGATATATCTCTTATACAGAACTGATAGCAATGTATATTTTATATTTATTACAATGGATAAGTTATACAAAAAAATGTTACGATCTGATGACAAAATATGTAAAAATTTACAAACTGAGATTCGAAAATTAAAACCAGTAGAACTTTGCAATATTGCAATGTTATTGAATGTGAATAATGACTGGAAAACACTCATGTCTATTATTCCCAGGCAAAATGATCATTCAATTTGCAGATTTAATAACGATTATATTCTGTATGTAATTAATTCATTATTATAATTTTTATTAATATAAACTATTCCTTTATCAAAAACATAATTTATTCTCTAAATACTTTGTATTTTTTATTTGAATATAAATTATAATTTAATATCAGTCAATTAAATTACTGAAAGGATCTATTGTCAAGGCTGATTTTTATTATGATGATAATTCTTATATAAAAACAAATGTAGAGCCAAAAATTCCAGTTTTTATAAAAGATTCCACATATAACAACGAAGTTGTAGATGTACAAATGGTGAAACTCGATGAAAATGAAGCCAATATTATAGAAGATAATATGGGAAATAATATAATAATTTGTCTTGTCTGGATCAACTCACGAATGACGTGGAAAAATTAGATTTTTCAAAAGAGAATGAAAAAGTTCATTTGAATAGTACAGAGCAAAATAGATCTGGTGCGAATATCCCAATTTTTATTAATAATAGTTATTAATAATAATAGTTATTTATTACCAACTAGTTAGTTTAAGATTAAGATGAAGTTTTTGAAAAGTTTAAGGCATTGTTAATAAAATGAAAAGATATTTATATATAATTTTATAATGTATTTTTATTGTAACAGAATATACATTTATAATGAAATAAATTATATAATTAATTTATTAAATCTACAAATCAATAAAAGAGCTTTCCTAACTCTGTGGGAAAAGTAAGCACTTTTCCCACTTTCGTTAGGAAAAGTATCGTACTCAACATGCGACAGCTAATTGTATATTAGTAATATACTAATATACAATACAAATTTGATAATACTTTATTAACCTACATACATCATGAAAATTCATTTCGAACATATATCAAATCAGTTTAAGCTTTAATTTACATTTTTAAAAACATGTTTTCAATTTTGTATTTCTTTCACTTAATGCACATTGTCTAGTATTATACTTCATAGTCATGAGTGGAAACTTGTAATATTTATTTTAAAAGCTTTATTACTTTATTTAAATGCTATTATAAGTTGTTAACTTGACAGTGTTCAGTAAAAGTGCATCAAAGATCACTATTTGAGTTGTGCAGTGTAGTATAATAGTCTCGCTTCAGTTCGTTTAAATTTTTTTCCAGCATGGCGACTTCGTCAAATTTGCATTCAGCTTTGGCTTGCTTGATGAATCCTCGTAAATTGCTCATTTGTTCGAGTATTGGATCCATTGATGTTTGGATCATCACATTTGGACTTGATGGACCCCAACCTTGGGATTGATCCAATGCGATTTTCTGAAATGATAATCATTATTTTAAATGTTATATGAATTCAATATTTAAGTTCAAACAGTAGAACACTAAATAATACTGTAAATAAATTTTGGGAAAACCATACAAAATATTAATATTTTTGGGTGATATGCAATTGGACTAATTGTATTTCATTTCAATTATAAATTATTTGTATGGCCAATGCAGTTGTGCCAGAATATTTTAATTTAATAATTGTTAAATAATATAATTAATAATTGTTGAATAATATAATTAATAATTTGTAAATAAACAAGACTTTGAATGGTAAAATTGTATGTGTAAACTAAGTCAGTTCCAAGGTTTGTTTTAAGTTAATCTTTGATTTTCTGAGTCAAAAAGTGTATCCTATCTGACCCTATTTTAGGTGAATCACTACACATGTGACCAGGACTGGGAAAGTTTTGGCAGTTTTGGTACCAAAACTAATCCAATTCTGGGTTTTTTTATTTGAGATATATAAGAGAACTATTCACTAAACGAGTGAATGACATTTTTAGAAATTTAATGTTTGTATGGAGCTTAATTATTTCAATTAATTTAATTGAATCATTTATGGCTTAACTGAACACCAACAAAATTGTGACGCAATTGCACGTCAAAATTGACACGACTTTGCATGTGTATTTTGTGCAATGGGCACAACTGCTTTAACCCTATATTTTTTCAAAATTAAATGGACTAAATGACCAATTAATTTTTATAATTTTTAATCTGATTGGTTAAATACTACATATAATTAATCATTACAGATTTTATACCAAAAATGTTAAGATAACAATTTTTATTCAATTCTTTTTAATATTTCATATTCACCTGGAATATTAAATTGAAAAAATACAATCGTTTTTATTATTAATCATTCTTATGAAATAAATGTATGTATTATTATATTTATTTTATTTTATAGATAACTAACATGAAAAGCCTTATTATTTGTATAAATTATTCAAAGTTCTGCATATTTACAATGTTATTAATTCGTTTTTTATTTTGTACTGCAATATTAAGACCAGGCGTTAATTTTCTTTTAGCAAATGTTTGTTGCAACTGTAAAACAATTCAATTAAAATATTTAGTTAGTTAAGTTAAGCAGACACATGTTCTAGTAACTGAAAAAATATAGCTACATGATATAAAATGCTAATGAACATTATTTAAGAAAAAAATAATTAAAATGTGATAGCTTACATTCTATTTAAATAAAGAGAATATTGATTTAGATTAAAAGTGCAAGATAACTTAGATTTTCTAATTGTGTTAAAAAATTGTATGGTTAAAATATAAAAAGGTGTCTTTTAAGGTTATATTTTTAAAATGTACATACAAGTTGATAATAACCTAATTTAACATACAACTTCCAAAGATAAGATTATATGTTTATTGATTTAATTAAAAAACAAATTATGAAATAGTACTTTTGAAGAAACTTAACCTAGCAATAACCGGCAACTCGCGAAACACAGCCAAACAAATGGGTGGATTGTGGTACAATTTGTTTAACAGTTCTGGATGGACTACGTGATTTTAATACGTACTCGTGAAGATCCTTGCATTTTAATCCTGTCGGTCGCAGTATTGAAATAAATATAATGTTGTTGTTGCATCCTTTGACATCATTTAATGATAAGGGCGACCAGACACCCTTGTACGCCAGAATGGTATTAAACTATCACTGAAAAACAGTCACATCGTAACACGGCGAATCAGAACGCTCGATCACGTTGGTCACGTCGCGGGCGTCGCGGCGTTGAACAGCTGTCAGCTGACAGTTTACGGCGGCCATATTGCTGTACTGGTACGAAGTTTTCCGCCTGCGGCAGCACTGGGGGCAGACAAACGAAATGAAGAATCATGCTTCCATCTTTGTCTTCGCTCCATTAGTATACGTGGATTAGAAAGAGATGGGCGATCAAAATTCGCGTAAAGATAGTCGCGCAGCTATTGTCATTTTCATCTTATCTTACATTTTATCATCACTATCGAAACCTTGCCTCGTCGGGTCGCTTGCGCGACCCTTGAAAAAAATGTTCCCACTTTCATAGGACTTTTAAAAAATAGCTTATTCGAGAATTTAATTTCGTTCAAGACGAAATGACTGAAACGAACAATCTCATTGAAACTACAAATTCCAAGAATAATTAAAAATTTCAAAATTTACATAGGACTTTTAAAAAAACACAATTGAAAAATTGAATTTGCTTTAAGACAAAATTACTTAACCGAACATTCTCATTAAAACTACACAATTCCAAAAATAATCGAAAATGTCAAAATTTACAAAGGTCTTTAAAAAACCCTATAAAAATTCGAATTTTGTTCAGGACGAAATGACTAAAACAAAAATTCTCATTAAAACTACCCAACTCAAAAAATAAATAAAAAACCTTCAGACTTCAAAAAATTTCAAAAGTTCCTATTAAAAAAATAAATTTTCTTCCAGGACGAAATAATAAGTTGCAAGCTTTTACATTTTACAACTTATTATTAATAACTATAAAGTAGGTTTTGACAATGAAGAAAAATGAAGTTAAAAAGGCGATAAAATAAGGAAGCGTACCGTTAACGAGTTAATTGGTGGTTGGTTATTGTTTCGTTGATAGCTGCGAAGCTTATTGACCTTAACGTGATCTTTACGATCAAAGGCAACGATAAGCATGCAAACTAGGTCTAGGTTTCCGAGCGAAATCATTCAAGTAGGAAATTATTGGAGCTTGTCAAAGATGGAGAAGATGATCGCGTTGTCTCCTCGTCTAATAATAAGCGAGCTCAACGGGAAAGACGAGGACCAGTGATTCTGGACTAAGCTCTATTAATTTCTCCCGGGAACCCTTTCCAAATCAACAAACGTATGATCGCACCGCAGTATACTTTTTTCAATGATTATGCTAATGGAAGAAAAAGTTGTTTAATGTTATGTTACAGTTACACATCATACTTTCTCCGATCTGGATTAGCTGTTTTCTTCGTTTTGAATGTTACCTCATATTTCTTTTATTTTGGCGAAATTTCACTTTAATGAATTGGCATTGGACGTTTGTGAGTTGAAGGTTGGGTTAGTTGAAGATTGATTTTTTTGGGTGGAATGAGGAATGGTTATCAGTTCGTATGGATATCTTTTGGTGCGGATATCAATTCAGTTGATAGAGATAAGAGATCTAACTTTCCCTTTTTCTGTTCCATTCGAGTCTTAATTGATCAAGATCAGGAAATGATCAAAGTTTTATTGCTGGATTTATACAAATTTATGGACTTTTCCGATTAAATCTAGAAATGAAAAGTTTCATGGAAAAGGGAAGAGAGGTGTGAGAAAATTTAATTTTTATGAGTATCATTTAGTATCAGCTGGTAAAAGAATCTTTGAATCCTGCTTGGAGTCAAGATGTAAAATTTTGACTGAAACGTCAAATTTTGAGTCTTGACTCAAGTTATACTTTATTTTAACTGGAGATTTTAAATCTTGAATCAAAATAATGTTTCAAAAAGGATCTTATTTTTGAATCGGAAGGAATGTCCTGTGTATAATACTGTTACATGTAATAAATATCAATGTACACAATCACATTGTTGTTTAAAGTACCTGAGTTCTAGGTAGATAAGTAAATGAGTTCCTTAAAGAAACGTCATTGGTACTTGGGTTCCTTAAAGAAACCTGGTTAGGTACTATAGGGACCCTTGAAGAATCCTAGATAGGTACTTAGGTTTCTTCAAAAAACCTGATTGGTACTTTAAAAAACCTAAATAGCTTTTTTGGTCCTATTTAAGGAACCTAAGTAGCTACTTGAATTCCATTAAAAAATCTACATAAATACATGGGTTGCATTAAAAAAAAACCAGATAGCTATACTTTGGTTCCATTTAAGGAACCTAGGTAGCTACTTGGTTTCCATTAAAAAAAACTATATAGGTACTTGGGTTCCGTTAAAAAAACCAGATAGATACTTTGGTTCCATTTAAGGAACCTTGTTAGTTACTTGGTTTCCATTAAAAGAAACGTAGAAAAGTACTTAAATTCTATTAAGGAACCTAGGTCCCTTATTCGTATCACAATTCCCTATCTGGTTCCCCTCATGATTTTTCTCTCATATTTTCCTATCTATATATAGTTACGAAAACCATAATCACCTTAAAAAGAACGAAGACCTCAAAAGCCGCCATGAGCAACATAGCAGCAGCGCTAAGAGCAGCGAGCGGCAGTGCCCAGGGCTGTTGTCTCAGAAGAGGCAGCGCCAGTGGCCCGACATGGGGCTCGTCGGGACTATACCCCGGCACCAGCAACGGCGGCTGGGGCGGCCCCGGGCCCCGCTGGAAGATCGAGATCGTGCGGATCGGCGCCGGCACGCTCACCACGCTCGCAACGCTCGCGAGCTCGTTCTTGTCCGCCAGCCCCGGCACCACGAAGAATTCCGTCGACAGCTCCGCCCGGTACTTGGGGTAACCGCTGCGCTGCAGGTCCGCGCGCGGCCGCCCCGCCGGCGCCCGCTGCTCCGCCGACGGCGCCGCCGCGCCCAGCCACGCCGACGTCGCGCCGGACGACGTCGCCGCCGACAGGATTATCGGGCTCAGTCGCATTTTGACTGGATCCTGGATCACCGCAAGCGATGCTTGCGCCGACGAGACTTTCCCATCACTGAACCGAGCCTGGAAAAAAGCGATTATTTTTTGGCGAATTTTTGGCTATTTTCGAGCGAAAATGTAGCATTTTGAGTTACACTACAGTCACGGTGTAGTTTTGGTGCTATTTTGGTGTTATTCGGATTTCGGTGTAACTTTGGTGTAAATGTGGTGTATTTCTAGTAGATTTTGCCAATATTTATACTGACCTGTAGCGTTTCGCGTTACACCACACTCACGTTGTAGTTTTGGTGTTATTCGGATATCTGTGTAACTTTGCTGTGTAAATGTCGTGCATTTATCGTTGATTTCTAAAATCATTATGTTGTCCGTT
>JABFPQ010000165.1:0-14511 GCA_022817265.1 Masnerella sp. ZL-2020
GTCGCGCGCGGGGCTGGGAAAGAGGCATGTCGTGGGTAACAATACACCGATAGCAGCACCCAGCCACCACGAGGTAAAGATGCGCGGCAGCTTCCGTGATGCGTAGGAGGGCAGCCCACTAACGTGATACATGGAAAAATAAAAAAAAAACACACACACGCACACACCCACGCACGCACCCACACACGCACACACACGCACGCACACACACACACACACGCACACAAACGCATACGCACACACTCGCATGCGCAACCACACGCGCACACGCACATACACACACGCACACGCACGCGCACGCACACACACGTATACACATACACAAACGCACGAGCACATATACAAGCACCCACACACGCGCACATACGCGCACGCACACACATGCACATACACAAACGCACGCGCACACACACACGCGCACATACGCGCATGCACACACACGCGCACACATGCGCACACACACACACGCACGCGCACATACGCGCACGCACGCGCAGACACACGCATGCACGCACGCACACACACGCGCACACACGCGCACACATATATATATATGTATAAAAATATATACCAAGAACGGCTTCCAATCGGTCTTTTTCTAATTGAATCGGCGCTGGTCCCGTACCAGGCCGAACCATCTTTGGATCTAAGCAGCGCATCGCCAGTTCTTCCCAGGTCCAATGCTTCGTGAGTAAAGTGCGCACGAAAACGGAATCGCTGCACTTTTTTAGATTGGAACTTTCATTTGTTTTCAAATACTTTCCTAATCCAATATGATACTAAAACAATAAATATTATTCTTAATAAATGTTATTTGTATTTGAAACATATCTAATATACAAATATAAAAATTCTCTCTGAAAATATAAAATCGTGAGCTTCCGGACAAATTCAAACCTTACTGGATATAAGTTGTGAGTAATTTACCAAATTCGAGTAGGGTTTCGCAAACGCTTTTTGCGACAATTAATTGCGATTATTTTATAAATAATTGTTATCTTAAAAAACGATTCAGTTTCGCAGCTTAAGAGAAAATGTAACACGTTTCGTCTGTCTTTCTCGCTTTATTTACTTTTTTAATTCATTAATTTTGGTTAAACTATTTTGAAAAACGCTCACAGTAGATCGATAGATATTTGATCTCAGAATATTTCACATCAAGAAACATATTATTTTTTATTGACGTGACAACGTCTTATAAATCGGTAGATAGGGGGGCATTCATGAAGAAGCAGTATTACACGAAAGCGTTACCGACTTCGTGTCACACGAAAGCGTTACCTCGAGGCTTCGGGCGGCTTCGGCCGTTAGAGGGGGAGAGACTAAATAGTAATAGCAGGCTCGGGAAGGATGTTAATTGAACATGGCGGGAATTTCGGGAATTTAGGGAATATTTCCGGTAATTTCGGGAATAATCTCAGGAATAATTTCGGGATTTTCGAAAATTTTGGTAATAATTTCGGGAATATCGGGAATTATGGGAATAATTTCGGGAATTTCAGGATTTTCGGGAATTTCGGGAATAATTCCGGGGATTTTGGGAATAATTTCGAAAAATTCGGGAATTTTGGGATTTTCGGGAATAATTTTGAGATTTTATGGAATAATTTCGGGAAGAATTTCGGGATTTTCGGGAATAATTTCGGGATTTTCGGGAATATTCCGAGAATTTCAGGATTTACGGGGATTTCGGGACTAATTTCGGAAAATTCGGGAATTTTGGGATTTTCGGGAATAATTTCGGAAATTTTGGGAATAATTTCGGAAATTTTGGGAATTTTTTCAGGATTTTCGGGAATTTGTGGAACAATTTAAAAAAATTCGGGAATTTCGGGATTTTTTTGAATTTCGGAAATAATTTCGGGATTTTCGGGAATTTTGGGAAGAATTTCGGGAATGTCGGGATTATCGGGAATCATTTCGAGATTATCGGGAATTTTGGGAATATTCCGGGAATTTTGGGAATAATTTTGGAAATTTTGGGAATTTCGGGAATATTTTCAGGATTTTTGGGAATTTCGGGAACAATTTCAAAAAATTCGGGAATTTCGGGATTTTTGTGAATTTCGGAAATAATTTCGAGAATTCCGGGAATAATTTCGGGAATTTTGGGGAGAATTTCGGGAATTTCAAGATTGATTGATTATTGGTGATCGATGGATTTCGGAAATAATTTCGGGAATTTTGGGATTTTTCGGAATAATTTCGGGATTTTCAGGAATTTCGGGAATAATTTCGAGAATTTCGGGATTTTCAGGAATTTCGGGAATAATTTCAAGAATTTCGGGATTTTCGGGAATTTTGGGAATAATTTCGAAAAATTCGGGATTCTTGGGATTTTTGGGAATTTTGGAAATAATTTCGGGAATTTCGTAAATAATTTCGAGAATTTCGGGAATACTTTCGGGATTTTCGGGAATAATTTCGGGATTTTTAAAAATTTTGGACTTTTCGGTAATTTAGTTATATCGCCAGGCATCAAATATGCACGCGCCCAGTTTTTGAGATCATTTTGAATTGAAATTTTGTTTCGACTTGAAAAACCAATTTTGTTGAAAACTTAAGGTTTTGTAAGTGCAAAATTTAGTTGAGGTCGACATGCAATTACAGTTGTACATTTCAATACATATAAAAGAGTATTAATTTAAAGACAGAATTTTGCATTTTATAGTACTACTAGTTGTATAAAGCATCTGCTTACGCCTTTCTTGTTGTCGAAATGCATTAACTCTGGAAAGGAGCCTGCTTCCGGAGCTACATCTGCATTTTCTTCCCCTGATTCTACTCTATCATCCTCTACATTTTCTCTTTCTTCTTCTATGTTACTTTTTTCTTTGCTTTGTCTTTCTTCTATGTTTTTTAGCATACTTTCATCTCTTTCTTTTGTAGTTTTTTCTTTTTTTTTGGCACCATCTTTACTTGCTTTTCTTGTGTTTCCTCTTCTTTTTCTTCTTCGTCACTGCTTATAATTTGATAAATGCGACGCCTTTTGGGTAAATTGATTTTTTCGTCGTCTCCTTCAGGATTAACAATGTCTAATTTTGAAATAAAATTATTATTCAATTATGTTACGCTGTTTTGATTTTAATGTAACAAAAAGAGTGCTTTCGATGTTATACACATTTTTTCAATTTTCACTTGTACGGTATTTTCTGTGACATAATAAATATTACAACTTATTCGGTAAAAAAAAATCATTAAATTCAAGAAGTTATTTAAATAAATATCTGAACTAATATTGAACTTTTTCAAATTTTTTAGACAAGCCTAGTATTTGTCAGAAATACACGTACATTCGAATTAGTTTTTCTAACATTTTCAAAGCAATCTAAAACATGGCGTTAACTGTGAAAGCACTTTTTGTGTAAATTACATTTGAAAATTTTTGTCAAGCAACTACTAAACCATTGATTTTAAATACAATTGTACATTAAAAATTCTTCTATACTTGATAACGGTTAAACAAAATTCATATGACATAATGTCATTATCGCGTCTGTTTATCTTATTCACATAGATCCTTTACAATTTTGTGTAAATATTGCTTGAGAAATCTTTCCATGTGTGTATAAATAAAAATTTAATTTTTACTTCTGTCCCAGTTTTCCTTCTCCTCCAACATAGCTTTCAATTTTTCGATTTCCTTATCTGTAAAGCAAATGTAATATATAATTGGTTTATACATGTCTATGATATAATATAAATTGAAAAAACGCTTTCAAATTAGTATAAATTTATGTCTGTTAGTAAAATAGTCTCTAAAATTATTACAAAATTTTTCTTTAATACTTATGTATGACTAATTTAGCAAAAATGATTTATTGGGAACCATGTACAGTAAATATAATATTCTGTGGGTGGGTTTTGTGTACGGACAATTTAAAAAATAACTGTTTAATACTTCGATTATTTCAGGGAGATTATAGTTTTAAGTACTAGTCATTTGTGTATTTATTAATTTCTATTTAAACAAGAAGCTGCGTTGGAAATTTACAATTTTTTAGAACACTTTACTTAGTTTCAATGCCTACAGCGCAAATAAATATTTATTTATAACAAATTTTGTAAATGAATAGGCGCCAGATAATACTGTAAATTATTATACAAATATAATATAAATATATCCCAAAGTCTAATAAAAATACTCGATGGCCACCCGATGACTCCCAACAACATTTGTAGTACTCCAAAGATAGCTCAAAGCCAACCGATGATTTTCAAAAATACACGAGGTCTCGCCTCACAACTACACAAGAAATTTCAAGTTTTCCAAAGACACTTGAAGGTCACGCAAGACTTTCAAAGACACAAAGTCTTCTCATGATACCTGAAGGCTAGCCGATGATTTCCGAAGTCACCTGAAGTATTCCGCAAATAACCGAAAGTCATGCAAATTTTTTCAACGAAATGTAAAACCACATTCTACAACTGTTTTTTGCACCTTCTCCCGAAACACGATTTTGCTACCAGATTGCACCACAAGATTTTGTAATTGTTTTTCTACAACCCGATCTCACAACTAATTTTCCACAATTCGATTCTGTAACTACCTTTTGCACCTGCGTCCTATAACTTTATTCCTCAGTCCAGTTTTGCAAAATGTTTTAACTTAATTCTTTAACGGAAATTCCGCCCGGAATTGTCTTGTCAATTTGAATTAATGCATTCTGTGGAATTAAATTACAAAATGGAAACGAAATTGGTTTATCGCTATGAAATTAGGATTATGATTACGATCAGGTATAAGAATAAAAAAAAAAGTTATTCCGCAGAAAAATATATTCTTTTTATAATAAATCAAACTTTAAAGACAATTATTATTTTTAATAGGATAGATTTTTTTAATTATGAAAAAATTTATTATTTAAAATCTTTTGATATAATATATTTTGCCGTATGAGAAACCAATAATAATAATTTGAAGTAAAATACCCAGTGATTCCCCGGTGCTTTTGAAATGCGTTGTCTATCTTGTAAATCCAATAAAACTAAAAATGATCACGTACTGGGCTACTGTTAATAACTAAATACTATGCCCTGCCGTGTAAATCATTAATACTTGCATTTTTATTTCGAAAGTCGGTGGAGCAAAGTTGTACTTGAAAATTCGAGCAAAAACGATGTACATTAAAATTTTAAATACGATTTCTATTCAAAAACTCTGAATTGCGTTTATAAACTTTTTTCCAAAATAGAGTAAAATAAAATACCATTCTGCCATGCAAATTAATACAGCAATTGTAAAACTTATAATTTTAAAAAAATTTAAAATGTCTTTAATAATAAACATTGTTATTTTATCAAATTATCAGTATTTTCAAGGATAATGGAGAAAAGAGAAAATCACTCAGAAACTTTATTTGGAATGGCTTATTACGTTAAACCTTTGGTTTAATGTAATAAATCCCCATGGTCCTCGAAAATACTGATAATTTAATTTAATTGCGGGACATTGGAACCGAATACTACAATTTATTGTTATTTTAGACGAAAAGACTGTTTAACATCATGATCTGTCTATTAATATTGCTATAGATGATACTTATAAAATAATTATACTGTTATTGTCTCTTTAAAAAATTGAATTATTATTTGACAAACGATTCGTTTTTTTTCAATCATTCAAAGAGGACCTAGCGAGAACACGTACATTTAATTTTAAAAGAACTTAAAAGTATTAAATTTTATATAAAGTCATATTAAATAATAATTTTTATTTAAATATGTCAGTGAAAACATTTTTTTAACCCTTTCATGTCCCAATTTTTTCAAAAAATCGTCAATTTTCTAAGTTTCATGAATTATTTAATTGTGTTAACAGTTTAAAATTACTTGAAAATTATACTAATCAATTTGCAATTCTAGAAAGATAAATAAACATATTTTTCTTCATAATTTAACGTCAAATTCAAACTTTTCTATATAAAAATATAAAAACTTCCAATTGTATTATGAATGATACGCTGGGCATTAAAGGGTTAATATTATTGAGAAACAATTTCAAAAAATATTTAAATAAAAGAAATATAAACAAAAAATGAAGGATTGGGGGTGAAGCGCCCGGTGGAGACAGCTTTCCTAGTAATACTTAAAAGGATGAAGTTTATGTAATTTTTTTTTGTGGTATTAATTATTCTAATTTGAAATACTTTTTGTTTCGAGAACGTCTTCTTCGGATAACAAAAAATTAATTTTGACTTCTTCTTTCTCAAACATTGCAACTTGGTTAGGCTTCGCAAACTTCTCCACGTATTCTTTCAAAATTTCGGCGCTCATTGTATCTGGCTGACTTGAGGGCAACTTCCTAATTAACTTCTGATTCTAAACAAAAAAATATATTTAATTGTTCAATAACCATATTATTTATTGCAAATTATATTTGTAATGTTTTTAAAATTGTTAAGCCCCTGAATACCATTCACTAAATATGGAATATTTTAACTAACATTCTAAATTATTATTAAAAAATTGACTACTCAGCGTGAGGTCGTCGACGTCCCTGGCGGCAGAATCTGCACCACAATGGTGGTGCAACAGTGGTATAATCTTGGTGTAAATCTATTTTCGGTGTAAACGTGGTGTAATTTCGGTGTAAAAATGGAAAAATTTGCACTAAAAAATTATGGTGTCAATTTTTATGTAAATGTGGTGTCAATATTGGGGTCATTGTGGTTTAGAATTCGGCATCAGTCAGCTGCAAATTATCTCTAGTGTATTTGTGGTGCAAATATGGAGTAGATTCTGGTACTTTCTTGGTGTCAAGACTTTGCACCAAAATTTAATAATATACCTGGTGCAACTGTGGGATAGATTTTAGGACTGCCATGGTGCAAATGTTTGCACCGGAATTTGATAAAATTTCCAGTGTATGTATGGTGCAATTATGTGGTAAATTGTGGTGCCCCCTTAGTGCAAGACTTTACACCAAAATTTGATAATAACTTAAGAGTTAATTCATTGTAAAGATTGGTTCTTCTACGGTACACATTTTTACACCAAAATTCTGTAAAACCATTGGTGCAAGTTCTTTGGTACAATCTTGGTGCAAAGCATACACCAATAAAAAAGTCTGTTGAAAAATTATTATTTTATAATGGAACGCGACCTTAACCGATTAAAATATATAGTATTACTTCTCAAAAGCGTATATAATAATAATCGTATACTATATTTAACTAATTGCAATAATTCAATGATCATGCAAGTGAAGGCGAACATGAGTAGGCATTTAGATTCGATACGGATAAGTAGGTAGCGTGGCAAGCAGGTTAATTGGGCGATTTGAAAACTTAAGCAAACAAGGATGCTGACCAAGAGACGGACGGGTGACAGAGCATCAATAAAAAAAAAAATATTATGAAATTTACTTGTTGACACGTTCTTAAGGTTAAGGTGAACGCAATTCGGGAGTGTTTACTTTTGCCGCTTTGCACCAGTTTCAAATTGGTGTAATTGAAATGTAAATTGTTTGTGTAAAAATGGTGAAAACTCCGCCGTCAGGGGAAGCAGATATACTAGAAATAATTCGTAAACAACTCAGAAAGGTTTACAATTTTATGCGAGTGAAAGATTAAAAAGAAGAATCAACTCATTGTGCCTAGGCCCGTGAGATGAGTCTCTGGAGGACTTTTATATAACAAAGTTTTAATGCTTAAGATGATTTTACAGCGCTACCTCTACATCATAATCACCTGTAAGTACTACGCCATGAATTCGAGTCATTTTCAAAATAATATATATTACACTATCCTACAATAATGGAGAATAACGTGATACACTTTGTTTTTTAAAAAAGTTGAATACGACTTGCCAGTATTTACACTGGAAAAAAAGAAACTGCGTGACGAAGTTGTGGTAATCAATGCTAAATTTATGTTGCTAAGGATAAAGAATACATAAACCCACAAAGCAAAGAGAAATAAAAACAATATATATTTATCCTTTATTATCTTCAAAATTTACATATCTCTATCCTTACCAATAGTGATTCAAAGTTCAATTTTTCCCAGTGTGCAGGCGTTTTTAGACATAACGGACTTTGAAAAATCATCTTAACCCTGCACGTTAAATAAACGTTCATTTTAAATCATAATTTGAATGAAATATTATATTTATTTTACAATAATAAATATACAAACAATTTGAAAAAAAAATTTTTTTGATTATTAATTTAAGTATTAATAGTATATATTGTTCGCGAGAGCCCACTGCGCTCGAGCGTCACTGCGCCCGAGCGTCACAAGTCATTGTTAACCAAGCGGATGCGTGACGACAGTAGAACTTTTCATCACTATTAGTTCGATGATGACGATTAGTTCCACTTTTTTCTGCTCTCTAGTCGTGAAAAAATGTTTTTGGTCTCAAAAGCTGCTATGCAGAGTTAAATGGCAACAAAGTGTAGTTTTAAAAGATAAAAAAAAACATCTGGTTAACACATCTTGCCGGATAAACTATCCTCTTCACATTGCACCGATGTACACAAACAAGAGATAAGCGCCGCCTACTAATGCTTGCTAAATGGGAACACTATTACGCGCGTACTATTCTCACGCTCCTCACACTGAGACGACTGAAGACTATCCCGACAAGAAGAATTAAAAAGATTCTTCATATGAACTTGTTTACAAAAACAATTGCAGTTAGTTCACGAATATATGAAGTTTATTTACAAAATAAATTATACCAGGCGAATCGCTCGTTTTCAAAGATTCGCCTGATATAATTTTTATTGTAAACAGATGTCGTATACTCGTGAAGTAACTGCATTCGTTTTCGTGGTAAATAGGTATAACTAAAGAATCCTCTTAAGAGGATTTTTTATTTATACGTATCGAGTCGAGAAAAAGACGAGACCTCATAATTCACAATTTTTGGAGATGTGTGAATTTTAGTTATACCTTCTTGGTTGACTCTTTGGCCAAATCTTCTTTTGAGTTCCCCGGTGAATCCATAATTTTCCTAAATTTCATTCGACGACTTTTCAGTTGCTCCTCGATATGACTATCATCATCTGTTTGAAAATTATATTATTCATTATTTTTACAGTATACATATTTTTGCAAATATATGTATATACGCACACGGAAAAATATGTTTTATTTTAGTCAGAATAATAGGTTTTTTCATGTAAGCGCTACTGGTTAGACTTTCAGCCTAATTTAAGCATTTTGTTTATACGTGTTTATTGCAGTTTTTCAAGTTATTTTTCTCATGGCATTATTATAAAAAATTTACTTCACTTTCGATATTTATAATAAGTTAAACAATATACGCTAGACCAATGTCATATAAGTCCAAAAAAGACAAAATCTTAGTACATTAAATGTTACAAACAAAAATAACTGTAGTGTCATTTGCTCAGTGTATAATAGTTGAAATATAATTTCCTCATAAATAAATTAAATTTTTAGTTGATAATCCTTCTACTGATATTTCAAACTAAAATCATGTATTTTAATCGACTTAGCATAATTGTTAGAAAATCATAAAGAGAAAATGTAATATCACAATATAATTAATCTAAAAAGTAGGCTTGCCAAATGAATCTTATTGTATAGATTCAGACGTTTAAGTTTATATATTTTTGAATATCTCAACAAAAACAAATTGATTATATACATTATATATAAATTATAAAAATATATAATTATATTAATTATATATTCTTTTATTTGTTGAGTTAATGAAATAAATCGCATATTTTTTTTATACTTTGATAACACTTATGTGATCCAGATGAACAATTGAAACAAAAAGTACTTATTTATAAAAAAAAATTAACAAAAATGTCTGAATCTCACAAAACAAACCAAACTACATATAAACTACCAAAATAGCAATAAACCATTCAGAACAATTTATTACAACATAAAATGAACTCAACTGTCTAAGTAATCGGCAAAATAATTTAAGAACCAAATATTTATATTTACAAATGAGTAAGATACCTTAATATTATTTACTTGCGCGAAATTCATGCGCACATAACCAAAGCAAGTTACAGAAAGACATAGAGTTAAAACAAGCACCATGTACACAAAGCGTCGTTTTTCATCACGCGATACTAACACGACGTTAATATTCACAACGACGTTTTGATACTTTTTTTGAGTAAATGATTAAGATTCTTCAAATGCCCTTATTGTACGTTTAAAATAAACCATGCATTTACTTTACGTGTTTATAAAGTTTGTTTACAAAATAAACTACATTGGCCCACCAGTGGCAAAATTCTTAAGGGGAGGTGCAACCCAAAAATCATAAAAAATCGAAAAAAATAGGAATTTTTGTTATTGCAGTTTTAGGTACTTTGAACCCTTTACTATTGCGCGGTGAAATCAAAATTTCAATATCTGCATTACAAATCATTACTTTTTTTAACGTTTTGTTTTGTAGTGAGCAGCATCAATTCTAGCATTTCTGTGTGCGCTTCAGTATAAATGTGTTTTATTGTTTTTATCGTTTATTATTATTTGTTTATTTATGCATTATTAACAATAAAAATAATAAACAATTATAAACAAACAAACTGCAAATAATAATTATCAGTTATTTCTCATGAATAATCATATAAATATGCATGAAAATGAAAACTATAAAGCAGTATTTGTTTATTTATGTGTTTTTAACAATAAACAATTATAAACAAATATCAATTGCCGAGAATCGCGACAAGATTCGTATAATCAAATCGCCACAAGAAGTGCCAGTCAAGCATAGCGCGTAGCAAAGAAAGTTCTCGCTATGCGATAACGGAACGAAAACGCGCTAGATCAGGACTGGAAAAGGCTAAAGTGGCAGAAGAAGATCCTAGTTATGGACCAGGCATGGCATCTTAATGTAATATACTTATACAATGTTCAATGTATCAATCAACTTTAATAAGACACGAAATAATCATATTTTAAAACTTTAAACGCGATTGACTCGAAATAGTACATTATGTATCAAGAGCTGAAAGTAAGCGTTTGAATACTTATCTTTTCGGGTCCGCGGTACAAAAACTATTTTTTCAAGTTTTCTCGTTTTAGTCCTGAAATTCTGACTCCAATTGTCATCCGATTTACTTCAAATTTTACACACTTTATCCTTGTTCAATTATCTAACTTTTTGTAGGACGGTTTTTTGATTTATTTTTTTAAACAAAAGCTACAACACTCTAAACTTGAAAAATACCGAAAAATAGGCCAAAAACGGCCTATTTGTGTTTTTTATCACTTAACAAACCATAACTCGAAAACAAAGTAAAAATTTATAATTCCGTTTTATCAAAAGTTAGATAATTGAACGAGGATGAAGTGTGCAAATTTTGAAAAAAATTGGATGAAAATTGGCGTCAGAATTTTGGGACGAAAATGGCCTTTTTTGGAGCTATTTTAGTTAATAAAAAAGGGAGGAGAATTTTTTTCGGAGATTTGTTCAAGTTTCTTTTTATGTATTCTAATACAAACAAAATATCAAATTTTAAGTCATTCGGATGAAAATTACGGATTTCAGCGATTTGGGTTGCACCTCACCTTAAGTTATTCCCTCATTTGCACTTTTGTAAACGTTTGATTTTGCACAATTATATTACACAAAACGCAGAGCTTTTCAATTATTATAACAACATTTGTGAAGGACAAAAAAAACGTTTTAGATTTTTTCTCCAACAACGAAAATAAATAAATTTAACAAGATTAGGCAGTTATTGCGATCGCCAGATGGCGTGGTAGTGCCAATCAAAAGTACTGGTATGGCGTATTTGTAGTAGGGTCAACTGGGGTAATTGTGACGGTGGGGTAATTGTGACCGTATTAATTTTCATATATAAAATATAAAATTATTCTATTGCAGTACATTAATTATTGTTTGGAAAACATTCAAGAACAAGTTCACGAAATGTTTGAACTTCAATATTTATTAAATATGTTATATTTCATATTTTTCCTTAGTAATGCAAAAAAGTTTGATTCGTGAAGTTTTTGTTGTTCAATACAAAGTCTTTTTTTATATGTAACATTTAACAGTTTTCATACAAATAATTATTGTACACAATGTTTTAACTATTCTAAACATTAAATTATAGAACATTAGCAAAATCAATAAAATTTTGGTTTTATATTAAATTTTAAATAATAAATTGTAATTAATCAAGTGCGGGGTAATTGTGACAATAACCTCACAGGTAATTGAAAAGAATGCAAATTGATTTACATTATCAAAACAACACATTTAGTAATTTAAATTTAACATTTTATACTCATTTCAATATATACAATACATTTTTAAAGCAAAGGTATTACTGTGTAATCAACTATTGTGCTTTTTCCTATCACTTGCTGCAATTTAGAAAATATAGCTAAACAAATTTTAGTTTAAATGTTTTAATAATAATTTAATGATTTATTGTACAGTGGAACCTCCGAATAGTCCATAACTATATTTCTCTGTTTATCTTTGAGTAGTTTTATGAGATAAAAAGGACAGAGATGTTGGACTATTTGGAAGTTCTACTGTATTGTTGAAATATTCTGAATATTTTATCAAGTTTTATAAGTGAAAATACTTAAATCAAACTAAAAATGTGATTTTTTATGTAATTTGAATATTATGTTTAAGAATTTTGAATTAACATTTACTTCATAGCAATCGTAAATATTAATTTTAGAATAACTTTAACATTGCAGTGCAAAAATTGCATTGAAAACATATAATTTGATCATTTGGATTCATTACAAATTATATGTATAAAAATTAATGCAAATTAAGATAATTTTTACTAAAATAATATCTTATATTTATTCATTTTCGATTACTGTTGAAAAATCTTGAATACATAAAATTAATGACGAAAGTCAGAATTACCCCATATGCTGTCACACATCACCCCTTCGCTATGGGGTAAGGTGTGACATTATGGTTCGTTTTGGATTCTGTTGTTATTTGCAAACTAAATTTAAAATCACCTACTGAGTTATAAATATCATTGAAATAGACTTGAAATAAATAATTTAAAACAAGAAAAAGTTACAGTACTAATAATCAGATATGTGATAGAATGTTAAAGTTAAACTTTGTTTTTTTCCGTCACAATTACCCCAGTTGACCCTATATTTTTTAGTTAGTTATGACTGGGGTGAAATTTTGCGCTGCATGTTTCTATGTCATAAATTAAATTTTTTTTTAAAACAGTGTTAAAAATTCAGTTTGTGAATTGAAATATTTGTTGCCAAGCTTGTTTAAATTTACATTGAAAACAACAAATTAATCACTTTTTTTGGGAAGAATACTGAAATAATTTACGTTGTTTTGTTAATTTAAAATGCATGTAAAAACAAAATTCACAAGTACCCACTGTAACACTGTATGTTCAACATCGATCGTTTTCCAAAAAGCTCACAATAATTAAATCCAGAATTATAATTAGAATAAAAAAAAATTACAATATTAGGTTTATTTTGTAACGACATTTTGACCATCCAGTTTTAGATGAGTGCAAGAATAATTGTCGCTTTTAATACTTGAAGCAGTTGATGTACTCTATAGCGAAAAAAACTCGTCAGAGTACAAAAAAGTTATTTTCTGTATATAATTTTCGAATAAATATAATTATAATAATATAGAATATTATTTCAGTGATATTATAACTTATATTCTGTAAATAAAACTATTATTCTAAAATATGCTTGCATGTAGACAGAAAAGGTTTTTGTTTTGCATAAAATATAAAAAAGTTTAGATTGATCTCATAGAATTCAAATTTTGCTCTCCTCATAATCGAGAATTCAGTAAGAACAAAAATGTTTTTTCGGTGTACAGGGGGAACGTATATTATATGAAATATTTTCACTTGTATATATATTTACAAATCATATACTCATAGTGCAATAAATTCATACACGGAAAAAGTTTTGGTGCTTCTGAGGCACCTGCAACAATCAAGTTGCTGCTGACTCCCCGAATTTCGGGGCGTTCGAAAGTTCGGCGCAGCTCATGGACCAAAAGAGGTTTGAGAAGCAACAAAACTTTTTTCGTGTAGTACTTAGTTTACAGATTATAATTTTGTAATAAGGCATTACATATGATATAATATAGTAAAGTTACCTTATATAATTTAATTTGAATGATTCAGTAATAATATACCGTACTTTGATCGATTATTAAATATAATAACCCTATTCTTCTTACACTGGCATGCACTACAGAATATAACTAAAATATCATATTCAACGGATAGCACAATATTATAGTTTATAATAGACCGCGTAGTATTAGTATTCTAAATCATTTATTACCATCAATTACATTGAAAACAAAACCATGTATTTTTATTAAAACAACACATGCATTTATAAGAAAAACCCAGAAATGCTTAATCACTGTATGTAACTTTTATATAAACCATAGTATATTACGTAACAAGTGCGAAGAAAAATTGTTAACGAGTGTGACAATGGCAGCACGAGCCGAAGGCGAGTGTGTGCCAGTCACACGAGTTGACAATTTTTTTTCGCACATGTTCCGTACAAT